>LOEQ01007940.1:0-35679 GCA_001685075.1 Bramus lutescens
TAGATAGATAGATAGATAGATAGATAGATAGATAGATAGATAGATATATGATAGGTGATAGTTACATTGTAGATAGATGGCTAAGAAAGAGATATAAAGAGAGATAAAGCAGGTAGAGTCCATTTATTGTTACTCATAAATGTATGTGTTGAACATTGACCACTGTGATTCATCCAGAAGAAATGGATTCTCCTTCCCTCACTAGCAGTTAATTACCTGCTTTTTGTTTGTTTGTCTGTGGGTTTTTTTTGGATAGTATCAGGAGAGAATTTTTCAATAAGAACTGAAAATTCACCCATGTTTAATTTCCAACTGGTTAATATACCCCTGACCCTAAAATTTAGGAGTAAAACAAAATAATCCATTGAGGTACAAATTGAAAGTCAAGGCTGCATTCCTTGTTCAGGCCCTAAACTCCTGCCCTAGACCAAACACTCTGGGTGGAATCCAAAGTTATTTCCATAAAGGGAACAAAAACTTAGTAGAATCCTTAGACTTTTGTCTTAGGTAAGAACCAACTTTGTCCCTAATTCAGGAGCACAAGGTCTGGCATCTAGTCACACCTGTTGACAATAGCCTTGAGAAAGCAGAACTCGAATTTACAATTAGAGAGACTTTTGTTTGAGTTTAGAAGCACAATAACCTTGAATGAACTAAAAACAAGTCCCAAACTCTCTGACCTTTGGCCACATTTCTTCCCGTTTGATTAATTTTAATAAAGCCTGTGCTTCTCTTTACCATTAGCTAATTGCGATTGAACTCTCTTGACAGAAACCTGGCTCAAAGACACAGAGCCCATACTTTATCTCTTAACCCTTAGTTTACAGAAGTCGACATCCTCACCCTCACCCAGGCACCTGAGGCATGGACTTGCATGTATGAGAATGCAAGTTCTGAAGATGAAGAAGATGAAGACTGGGAAATTGAAGAGTGTTCATCCCAAGGCAGACACGAACATATGTCCTGTTACCTGTATTCTTAATTTAAGGATAAGTCCCTGTGAGATTTATCCCATACACATTGGCATACCTACTAGTGTCATAAGGCAGGACTTCTTTAGGTGACCATCTTCTTGCGATTTCATGGGAGTAAATTCCCTGTTGTATATAGTCGATACTATCTAGTGGAAGATATCCTAGTCCTCTGGTTCTTACAGTATTTTTTTNTATATATATATACACCCATATATGTATATACACATACATATATACAATATGTATATGTGTATATACACATATACAAATTGGATTTTCAAAGCCCATGTTTTACTCTCTGAGCCATTTTATTGAATTGTGAATTGATCTCATATAGCTGAGGCTGACCACAATCTTGTTATATAACCAAGACAGGCCTTGAACTGCAGAGCATCCAATTCCAACTCTCAAGGGCGTAGTTATTAAGAATGTGTCATCATGTATGGCCTGATATTACTTTTAAGAGAATCAGTACTAAAAATTTCCTATTGCATTGCATCCACAATTTGCACCTGGGCTCACTAGCTCTCATTTCTTTAATATTTGAAATCATAGGATATACTTTTTAGAGTAATGGTTACAACAATTCTGATTAATGGACAAGTTACTTTTATAATTCCACTGGGTTCACTATCTCTTATTGAACAGTATCAGTTGATCTTAGCATTTGCTTCTGCAAATCTAAGTGGAGCTGGTTACTCATCTGATTTATAATGGACTTAAAATTTAACTTTAATAGATTTTTAATTTTTAATCTTAAATTAAAATTGTACATTTTGTAAACTTCCATTTAGAATTTCAAACTTTTATGACGTTCATCAGTTAACACATATATTTGCTGGTTTATAGAGTACAGTGGTTGATTTTATGTGTTTTATTAAGTAAGGTTTGCCTAAAGATCAGAGGACAAAACAGTCACACTAGTCAGCCATACAGGCCTGGCAGTTGTGGCACATACATTTAGTCCTAGCAATCACATTAGTTAGCCATAGAGGCAAGGTGGTGGTGGTGTGCACCTTTAACACCAGCACTAAAAAGGAATATAAGAGAGGAGGAGACAGACCTCAGGCTCAGTTTCACTATGAGAATGCTTAGGGACAGGATCACCAAGTTTTGTCTGATGTAGAGGTAAGAATCAGTGGCTGGCAACTTTGCTTCTCTCTACATTCAGCTTGAAGCCCAATGTCTATTTCTGGGTTTTTATTATACATACTGCATCTGGCACCAAATATTTGGGGTTCATGAAAAAGTGGTTTGCCTGTGACTTTACAACCATCAGCATAGGCTGGAACTACATGGAGCCAGGGTAACTATCCTACTGGCTAAATTTTTCTCTTTCTTTCTTCTCTCCTAGTGGGCTCTGCCTGACTCCCCTCCTTGTGATGCTGCCAAATTAGGTACCTGCCTTGAAACTCAGTCAGGCATTTACTGTTCTAAAAGCGGAAATTAAACCTTACATCTTCATCATCACTGGAAATGATTTGGTGAGAAAATATAATTTTTTAAGGGAGGTATTAGTAAGAAGATAGAGTTTTCATCCATGTTTAAAAATGGAAGACACAATTATGCTAGAGAAAATTAGGTCTGTATGATTACATAATGCATGATTTAAAATTTGAACAATTAAATGAAGTGACAAACAACTTAACTGGGATTGACTTACTGTTAATTATCAATTTGATAATCCTTGTTATCATTTTGATATTTCTTGATATAGCTCTTAATTGTTTGGTTTCACTGCAAAGATACAGACCTTAGAAAAACTTAATAAAACAGATCAAAGGTATGCAAATCCAGACAGGGGAATTTAAAGGAGAACCAATGTCTTCATTGCATTATAAGTTTAGAAAGGCTGGGTGATCATGGATCTTGCATTTCATCCCCAGCATTTGTGAGGCAGAGGCATGTGGTGGATCTCTTTCAGTTTGAGACCAGTCTAGTCTGCAAGAACTAGTTTGAAAACAGGCTCCAAAGCCATAGTGAAGCCCTGTCTCCAAATTCAAACCAACCAACCAAACAAACAAACAAAAAATAAGGTTAGAAATAATGTTGGTTTCAAACAACCAACCTTAATGTAACAAGGAACCTTACAGGAAATAAAAATTGATAGACACTGTCTAAGAAATGAATGTACTCCTGAGCTAATGTTAGATTAAAGGAGATTCAAAGAAGCAATAGTCACATATGGTATGCATTCATATTACACCATTAGTGGTGCAAATGTTATACTTGTGGTCAGTTTAAAATTGAATTGTCCCTAAAACTGGATAGACTTGGTTAAAGCTGTTTTAAAGCTTGGTCCACAATTACAATTGAGTACCTGGTTCAGGGAAGAGGTTAGAACTATTAAACAATGGAGGAATGTTAGAGTTATGGAAATATACCAAGATGAATTTCTTGGAGAAGTAGATTTTACTACTCTAGAAAAGCAAGCTTTATATGATGGTCTTATCATGGTTTTATGCAATACAGCAGCTTTGAATGCTTAGGAAAGAATTGAATAAGAATGAAAGATTGAATTATTTATTAAAGTCATAGAGGGTCCAAAGAAACCTTCATGGATTTCTTACAAAGATTGACATCAACAGTAAATAGTATGATATCAAGTTCAGTACATAAATAGTAATTGAATCAATGGCTTTTGAAAATGATAGCTATCAATTCAAAGGTATAATTAGGCCATTAAAGGAAGACCATTACTCTTGGAGGAATGAATCTGAGATACAATCAATATTGAATCTCATGACCATGATGATACTTAGATAGGCGAGGAGATTTCCATAGGTTTGATAAAATAATCAAAATGTCAAATGTTTCAATTGTGGCAAGCATGGTAACCTTAAAAGGGATTGTAAATAGGGCGTAGCTAGAAACATTGTTCATCTTAAGCCTAATTCATTCAGAATTCCCCTCCCTTCTGCATTATATAGAAGGTGTGGCAAAGACAGGCATTGGACTAATCTTTTGCTATTGGGAAACTCTTTGAGGGGCCTCAAGCAGGCCTGACCACTGTACCAAATAATAATGCCTATTAAAAGAAAACATACTGCTTTGGATAATAGAACAACTATACAAGAGAGAACAAAAAAAATTAGGAGAGAGTATAAAGTGAGTATTTTGTCAAACTTCTACTAGTGAAAAAAGACCAATACTAAAAATACAAATAGATGATGTTGTCATTGAAAGACTGATAGACACATGTATGGATGTAACAGTCATTTTATGAGACTCTTAGCATTGAAATTGGCCTCTACAGGATGTAAATGTTCAGCTTTTAGGGATCAGAAATTTATCTCCAGTAATGCAGAACCTTGATATGAGTCAAATGTATAGGGCCAGAAGTACAGAGAGAAATATTGAAAGCATATGTGGCCAAAAGAGCAATGAATTTGTGGGGAGGTGATTTGTTATAGCAATTGAATAAGATTAATGTCCACCCATTCTTAGAAACAAAGCATAAATTAACATAAGTTTCTGTGAAAAACAATACAAAATATTATAAAGAACAGTCCAACCATCCAGGTTTTACAAAAACAGGGTTCAGCAGCTGCTGATATTTCAAAAGCACCTTTAACATGGTTGACAGACAAACTTGTAGAGGTTGTGTAATTGCCCTTAAAAACAGAGAAAATCCAGTTTTTAGATCAGTATACCATTACAGGAATGACTTTTTTAAATGATTTTTTTTAAAAAATGCTGCAAGATCCCAGGGGGCAGTAGGCAGCAGAAAAGCTGTAGGTACCAAATGGTGGTAGCGGGCCATGTGGCAGCAGGCAGTGGGCCCTNGAGAGAGAGAGAGAGAGAGAGAGAGAGAGAGAGAGAGAGAAGAGGAGAAAGAAATGGAGAAGGGGGAAGTGGAGAAGTAGGGAGAGAGGCAGAAGCAAAGCTCCCTCTCCGAGAGGAAGACCAAAAAGAGAGCGAGCTCATGCGGGAAGCTGAAGATCAGTCTGCCTCAGCAGATAGGGGAGGGAGTGGGCGTAGCTTTTCTCTTAAAGAGACAGAAAACCATTACAATTTTAATATCGATTTAAATACAGATACTTTAGAAAGAATAAAGACTATATTGCCCTGTTGGGGATTACAAATTACTCCAGAAGATATACAAGGAGGATATTTTATTAATTATTTAGGCTATAAAATAGGGCTACAGAAAATTTGACCCCAAAAAGAGCAAACTAAGAGAGATTAATTACAGCCTCCTAATAACTTCCAAAGATTGTTAGGAGGCATTTTCCATCTATGGTGCACCTTTGGGATAAAACCTGATGATCTGATTAATTTTAACAAAAACTTAGATCATGACAAAGACAAATAGTACCAGAAAATTATTAGCTGAAGCTGAGACAGAATTGGCTTTCATAGAAGAGAAATTACATAAGGCACTTATGGATCCAACTATTACCTGCATTCTGGCTATATTACCCTCCAAACATGGACCTACAAGAATTTTAATGCTGAGGGAAATATTATTTTAGATTAGATCTTTTTAGAACATTAATTGAGTTCATTAAACAAAAATACTTATGTAAGAAAGGTCTCTAAGTTAATTCTAAAAGGAAAATCAAGATTTCATCGATTTGCAAGAATAGACCCAGCAGAAATTATAGTGATTTTTAATAATAATGACATTAACAAATTATGGACAAAAAGTGAAACTTTAAAATGAGCTTGTAGTATGGGGGGGATCAACAAGAGTTATAACAAAAGCAGGGGAATTCAACTTATCAAGAAAACTAGATTGATCTTTCCTCACATTGTATAGTAAGAAGCAAAAACTGGAGCCCCTTATTTCTGTGCTGTTGCAAATAAACTAGGAACAGCAGGTTACAAAGAAAAGGTAGGTAAGGTGGACCAAGCCCTTCTCATTCTGTCCAAAAGTCAGAATTATATGTTACTCTCATGTTAGTAAGGGATTTTAAGAAACCTTTCAACATAGTTACCAACTTGCAATATCCAGAAAGAATTGTTTTGCAAACTGAAACCACTGAATGTATGCCAGATGACACAGAATTGATTGTATTATTTATTCAGTTAAAAGATACAATCAGCAAAAAGAATCATCCCATATACATAGTACACATCCAACTCCAAATGTGTCTGCTGGGTCCTCTAGCACATGATAATACAAAAATAGATTAATTACCAATTGAAAATGTGCTGAAGGCCTCAGAATTTCATAAAAGACATTATGTTAATAGCAAAGTTTTTTTTAAAGTCTTTTCCATTGTATGACAAGTCAAGGAAAGTATAATAAAATGCCCTAATTCTTCTCTATGCAACGAAACACCACTATCTGTAGAAAGCAACCCAAAAAAGTATTCAAAGGGAAAAAAATCTATCATATGAATGTGCTTCATTTTATATAATTTAAAAAATAGAATATATATATACCCCATCATTGATACCTATTCATGTTTTCAATGGGCAACTGCTCTGAGTTCAGAAAAGGCTGATTTGATAATAACCCATCTGCTTAAAGTTAATGGCATCATGGGTATACCTGTGCAAGTAAAGACAGACAATATTAAGTATATGTCAAGAAAATGAAACTGTTTTTTGCTTATTATAATATAAAGTAAATCACAGGTATAATACATAATCCTACAGGGCAGTCGGTTATAGAGAGATCAGATGGAACACAAATCAAAGATCAAAAGGATATATTAAATAAATATAAAGAATGATAAAGACACCAGAAATAGATTGCAAATGTTTTCTTAACTTTGAATCTTCTGAATGCTAATGAGAAACAAAAAAAAACAACTACAGAGAGAAATTGGATAGTAGAAAAAAAACTACAGAATTAAATCAGCTGATATACTTTTCAATATGTGTTGACCTTACAGTGGAGGAAGGGATTTTGATTTTGTTACCGCAGGAGAACAAAATCTATAGATACCATCAAAATGGATAATTTTTTATTTGAACAAAAGAAAGCTCTTTATTATGAGTGATAATCCATCAAACATCGTGAGTATTCAGTCTAAACTAACTTATACAACTAACAAATGGTTCTTTTTTGATCAGAAACAAATTGTCCAAAAGAAAACTCCCAAAGTTAGGGTAGAAGAAGGGTTTTGTTTGATCTTTTCAGGAGAATGAAGAAATCCAGCTAAGGAATCTGAAAACTATTGGGAAAATGAGAGAACTGAAGAAAGCAGACAAAATATCCAGAAAAAAAGTCCCACCAAATAATAAATGGACCTATTGGTATATCACATTTCCAATTGGATAAAATTTCATAAATCTTCTTAAATGTTTGTTTCTACTATTCTCTACAGACATAATGCAAATGGCCTTTTTTCTGATCAAGCCATCTTGTTTATTATTTCCTCCGAAGCTGTTATACAGCAAATGGGCAAAGGGATGAGGGAAGGGTGTCAGGAAACTCCTGTCTGCTGGAATTCAGGTCCTGAGACATTCCTAGCTGATAAGTAAATACTGAGGTTGATTAACAAAGGAAAATGCTAAGGTTTTCCAAAAGCCTGCTGCCATCAGGTCTCACTAGGCTAATGTCCTAGGTCTGGAACTTGCCTGCAAAGCTGAATATCTTACTTGTGAACTTAAGATGGCTGTAAACAAAATGAAGATCTCAAAACACAGGTCTTTGCTTCTGGCATATCCGCCCTTTTTACGTATTAGAATGAGGCGAGTTATAGGTCATCTTGGTAGATGAGTGGGCATTAACCAGTGTGTGTGGGCGGGGGACAGAGGCCCAATCCTCCCATGTTTAATTGGTGGGGGAAAGTTCTTCCCAACTTGGTAGAAGAATTTTCTTTTCAAATGGTCTTTTTTAAGAAAATCCTAGTGCAGTTAAAGATTAAAGCTGGTTTTGGAGTTGGAGTGTGGGTCTCTCCTTCTTTATACCCAAGCTTGCTTAGGATATTAAAATCCAAAATTTCTGTCTCATGTCAGAAGAGCCATCTAATATGGGACAGAAGAAAAACAAATATTTAAGTACTACATTATTTCTAGTAATCTGGTAATCCTTAGGTTTTATATTTATTCTTTAGGATCTTTCCTTAAGTTATAAATTTTACGATCCCGTATAACATACATATATTTCAAACTTTTTGTATTGATATTAATGTTTATATAGAGTACTAACTAATTATAGAAAAATGTTGCAACTACCTTCCTGTGCATGATTTTGGGTTTGAGTCTCTTTCAGTTTTCTCTAGTGAAGTATAAGCACTTTAAAGTAACCTTTGAAGTCTCTAAAAAGAGGATGGGGCCCAACAAGGATGACTTTTCCAGAACTATGTTAATACAAGTAAGCTGAAAAACACCAAGTAAAGATAATCTTTGGACTAAAAACTGTTCAGAACAATTTCAAGGTTGTTAGCTGGGATAATCCAGCCTAACAAACTGCTATAGCCCAGACTTGGACAAGCGCTTTCCCATCATGAAGAGACTGGAAAGTAAATGATACAACTACCTCACCCAGGACCTTACAATTAACCTTAATTTTTCTTTTCAGGATCCACTGTAGACAAAGCTATCCCCAGACAGTATTTAAATTAAATTAAATTAAAAATATGGTGCCCATCCTAAGAATTGGAGTGGGTGGTCTTCCGTATTTCATTGGGTTGTGGATATATTTGTATTTGTTTAGGGGGATTGGTTACAAGTTCTTATGGGTAATGATCAGGAAAATAACTAAACAAAAGAAATTAGATTTAAGGTTTTGAAAAGAAAAAAGGGGATGAAGATATAATAGGACAAAAGGGAAGATGATTGAATCTACTCTGAAAAAGTATATGGAAATGATAGGAAAAGAAAAAAGGGAGGACATAGATATCATAAGATAAAATGGTAGATTACTGAATATATTTTTAAAAAGCAGGTACTAGTTTTAAATGTTTTACATTGGATTGGAATTTTGTATGCTGTTTACAAATTTTGTATATTGATACATATTTCACATGAAGTTTGATAGAACAAACTGTACATACATTTCTACTCTTGTTCAAGGTATTGTAGCTATACAACTCATTTAACAATGTAATGTGAATTTCTATTCCTTGAAAATTATTATTACCATCAATTTAGGATAATAAGGAAATCGAGGTTAATAGTTAGTTACCTATTACAATCAATTTGTCATACTAGGTATGTTTTCAAGGTTAAACAGAGATATATTTTAGATAACCACATCATCTTCAAATCTTTCAGAGCTCTACAGAGTATGGCATTTAAGTTATGTTAATAATATAGTTTCATTTTTTATGACAATGATACATGTCTGCTTGTGGCAGCACCAATCTACTTCAGAGAAGATGACAGGCATCAGAGAAACTCCACATGGAATTTACTTTTTTATAGTAAAAGTAAGCCATTGGGCAAGAAATTGTCCTTTCCTCATCTTCTGACATTACTCTGTCCTAATTGGACAATCAGGAAACAAAACAAAACAAAACAAAACAAACAAACAAAAAAAGTGACTGCCCAACAAGTTGGGACAGTGCTTCAAAAATCCCGCATTGTAGAAAGGTCTGTTGAACATTCTACATGTTTTGGCTTAAAATGAATGCCCCAGATTGCAAGGAACTTTGGGTGCCTGTCTAGGCAGCCAATTCTTTCTGTCATTCCTCATATTCTTGAAAGTTGTTTGCTTGCATTTCCTGCTTACTCAGTTAATATTAATTCCTCTCAGGTCTCTGAGAGAGTTGAAGGCTAAATTGTTAAAATCTTCCATGTTAACCAGACTCAGAAAAGAAAAACACTAAAGGGGTGTAAGGTGTGAATAATGGTTGAAAGAGATGAAAAATAATTTATCATGCAAATTAGATTGAAAGTGAATTAGATACAACATTTTAGATTCAATAAGATATGATAGATATGGAGTATTTTCTCAGGGTTTGTCAAATGTAAATTTAGTAGACATTGTTGATGTATTTATTGCTTTTATATATTATATATAGTTGTTATACCTTTTCTTATGTAAGTTTTCTTATATTAGTTACAGCTTTCTGTTTTTAGACAAAAAGGGGAATAAGGTGGTATATTAGTTGGTTCTAATAAACATGACTTGCCTAAGGTCAGAGTTTAAGATGTCATGCTAATTGGCCATCTAGTCCATGAAGTGCACACCTGTAATCCCAGCAACCACAGTAGTCAGTCATACAGGCCAGGCAGTAGTGGCATTCACCATAAATCCCAGCAGCCGCACTAGGTAGCTATAAAGACCAGGGAGTTGGTGGCTATAAAGACTGGAAGAGGCATGGCTCAGGCTCAATCTCAGTATGAGGATTCGTGGACGCAGGATAGCTCATTTTGGTATGGGTTACAGGTAAAAGTCAGTGACTGGCCACTTTGTTTTTCTGTATTTCCTGGTGAATCCCATTATCAGTCTCTGGGTTTTTATTAGTTTTGCTACAACAGAGTGAGTTCAAGGATACTCAGGACTACACATAGAAACCCTGTCTTGAAAAAAACAAAATGATAACAAGCAAAAAATTAATCTTAAAAGAGGCACTTATTGAAGAAGAGGAGGTGCAGAAATTGCAAAGCAAGAAAAAGAGGACTTTCACTATGAGATTGTTTCTCTAGAAATGTCAGATGCTGTTCCAAAGGTCCGAACTTGATGACTGCCTAAACATGGCCTGAACCAGGACAGCACTCATGGACCAAATAAAGTGAATAGAGAAGCCTCACATGGCCTCAGGCTTAGACAAAGAACAACTCTCAAATAAAGAATCTAAAGAAGGGAAGGAATCAGTCTTCCCAAGGAAAAAGAGCTCCCATAAAAATTACATAGGTAACATTATATGGTTTATTCACATTATATTTATAGATTTAGAAATACATACACACATATGAACATATATATATATGTATGTATGTATGTGTGTATGTATATGAAAATCAATAAAGAAAAATGGATCATGACTTTAAAATAGAGCAAGGGGTTGCATGGGAAGGTTTGGAGGAAAGGGATGGACAGCATAAACTAATGTAAGCATATTCTGATCTCAAAAATAAAAATATACAAACATGCCAGATGATGTCATCACCTATGAAATGTGTGCTTGAGCAAAGTTAAGTATAAATAACACGTTTAGTAACTTCATCTTAAATAGAAATCATCTACAGCTATATATATTATCTCTAATAGTGTCTCCATTGAACTTTACTCATTTCAATGAGCTATATCTTAGATAAAATTTTGCACATCTGTTAATCCTCACTGATTTTGCCTTTGCCCTATAAGAAAATACTTTTCTATAAACAATAAATTATTATGCTGATTTCACATTTTAGATTTAAGATAATTTTTTACCTTTTTGACTCAAATACTTTCTATATTTAAACTGCATTTACTCTGCATGTAATACAACATTCTACATCATAAAAAAGTTACATAGAGTTTTCTTGAGACACATGATTAAAAATTTCCATTAATAATATTTCTATTTTATCCTGTGGATCTAGTAACACAATTCAATTACAAAGTCTGCCACGTAATTGCTATAATGATTGTGAATCATTTTTAAATCTCATCTTATTTCAGATTTTTAGTCATGCAGCCAGAATTTTACCAAGCATATTTAGAAGTTATTATCATGTTATTATTTTGATAATGTTTAATTTATTCTTCAAAAATAAAAAATACATTTTAATTATATTCTATTTTTTCCTTTAACCGAGTCCTAAATCCTCCTACAATTTGATCCTGATCTATGTACTTTTTTCTATTTTTTAAAATGGTCATGGATTATTTTTGTTATAATTTTCTTATTATTAAGTTAATTAAAATTTCTAAAAATATTAAAAAGCATGGTACACAGAAAGAATGCAAAAAGAGCGAGGCTCATAGAAATAACTATGTATGTCATTATTAAATATTCTATCATTTTTTCAAGCTATCCAGAGCTTTGGGATTTTTCAGTGCTTTATTCAATGATTAAACACATTTTGTAATGCTTAACAACCTGTATTTGAGAATTTGATAATACATATTGCTTCAATTATGTTCAGTAGTGAGTCTTCAAGTAATACTTTTTTAGTAGCATTAGTGCATCTGGATGCAAGTGAAGGATTTTATCATGTGCCTAAATACAAACTAGATAATGACTCCTAATGTAGATAATTTGTTCTTTTCATGAGAATTTGCTTAGAAAACAGATAAAGAGGAAAGAAGGATATTAATGGATTTTTTTCACACTGCAGTATGTTCTCAGTTTTCCAAATTGCCTGAATTCTATTAAGAAGAGCTCAATAGATGTCTTGGCTCAGTGAAGATTTTCTTCACGGCCATTAGATCACAAAATATATTTTATGTAGGGATGTTCAAATTCAGGAAAACAGTCTGAGTTGCCCCATACTATACACAAAATACTTTTTCATTGTACTATTTCACAATCCCATTATATAACCATTTCTTTTCACTATATAAAACCAGCGGAAGAGAAAGAAATCTGTGCTCGTCCATGCCAAACCAAGTCATTTTTCTTGTATTTTGCATAGAAGTTGTTATTGCTCCGAAACACGATGTTGTTTATAAACATCTCCTTTGGAAGCTATGATGCAATATGTTTAGACTGTTAGTAACCCCATTCTTACTGACTCAGTATATGTAAAGAAAGGACATCTTGGAAATATCAAATCATGGCAACAAAGCATGCTTATTGTATTTATCATCTGTCTTTTATCTCCCTCTATATACCAGTATATGTTGCTTTTTTATAATTTAATGATTTATGTTTCACTATTTTATATCCAGCCATTTGTTCATTTATATATTCACTTACACAAATTTGAATCTACTTTCTTATAGAGAAAGGGGAGTCAAATTTTTCCTTGAAAATGATTTTCATCACTTCAACTTTTAAGTTGTTCATAGAATTTTACTGTGTTCTCTGATACTTAATAAACATCTAAGAGGTGCTTTCTTGCTCACAGAAGTTTTCTGAAAATTTTGTATTGTATGTTGATAGGATGGGTAAAAATATTCAGAGAATAATATTTGTTGAAAATAGTGTAGTATTTACAATGTTTTGACAAAATATCCATATTAGATGTTAAAATGCCTTAACTTTTCTTTTACAGCATGCAAAAGTAGAATTTGGTACATTTATTCCTCTTAGCTTAAATAACATTCATTTAAAAATTGCTAATTTTTATTAACAGTAGTTTACCTAAAGCGTAATGACTGTGGAAAAATAGTTAATTATTTCATCTTGTTTTGGAAATAGAAGAAAAAAAGCTCATTGATACTTTTCCCCAATAAAGAATTGTCCATTTGTATGACAGTAAACAAGGTTTGCCTTTATTTTGTATATTATCTAAATATTAGTCATCAATAATATATTTAATAACATCACATGACTAAGATATTTGGGTAACTAATTAATATTAAGGAGTTTATAAGACACAGACAGTTGAATAAATTTCTGCTAGGCTGCTACACTTCATAATGTATGTCCATATTGTGTTATCAGGTCTGAGTAAATATTGTGTTATGAATAATTGTATTATCAATAAATTCTACTTTTGAGAAGTGAATTATGGTGATGTAGTTTTTCCTAAAATGTTTCTGACTTTAAAATCTGTCTCATACAGAAAATAAAATTTGATCAAATATAAAAAATGATAAAAATATACTAAGTTCAATTATAAATTAAATATGCATTACTTTAGTTTCATACTGAAAAAATCATTCTTAGAAATACTAGTTGTTTTATCTTGAATATAGAGCCTTCTCAGACAATCAATCTCTATATTCTGTCCTCCAAAAAATATAAGTATATAAAAACAGAGAGAATAAAACAAAGATAATTATTACTAACATAGTGTGATTAACGTTCCAAGAAAATATTGATGTTTTGCATTGCTATTTGAATTGTTTATAACTTTAACCTAGAATTTATTTTTAATTTTATTTCCTTATATAACATAACAATTATTTCAGAGTAGTATTTAAATGTAACTGCTACTAAGGGATATTTAATCAAATGTTTGTCTTATAAATTATTGCTATGTGGTATAGTTTGATGAATTATATACTGTTAGTACTAACTAGATGTTGATCACATTAGTAGGAATATTGTTAAGTCCCATGTCTGAGTTTGCTCATTTATACAGGCAATCATTAAGAAAATTCATGACACTGGCTTATTTTCATCTTTCATCAGAGACATTTTGCTGAAATGTTACAGATTTCTCTTTATTTATCTTCAAAAACTGGCACATCATGATAGATATAATTATTACCCAATGCCTTTGTGATTTCTAACATATGCTATAATATTTTTCTTATTCCTATTAGAAAGATAAACCTATCAATAAAGCATAAAACTGGTTCAAATTCACATTTGAATTTGTATAATTAATATAAGTAACTTAAAGAGAATCTATTAAGACACAAACTTTAAAGATGCTTCAAGTTGCAAGTAGTGAAACTCATTAAAGTTCTTTTTGAACTTTTGTTTCAAATCTTCAGTGGATAGACATCTCTAATGCAGCTGAATGTGAATGATAGACATTTCTGGGTGATATTATTTAATATTTTAGTTGTTATAATTTTGGTTTAAAGTTATATAAACTAGGGCAATATTTTTGCATAATCAGTGTGTCATTTAGACAGATGAAATATTTGTGAGAGGTATTATCTTCTCTGTATTAATCTATTTTAATGGAAAAACATGTAGCCACCTATGATTTTTTGTTTAAATAGAATGAATTATAAGGTTACAAGAATTTTTTTAAAATTGATAAAATTTGTCTTCTAAACTATTGCAATGGTTTGAATATGTATGACTCCCATAACCACATATATAATGAATGTTTACTACTAGGAAGATCTTCATGAAAGGATTAGAAGGATTAAGCAGTGTGGCTTTGTGGAGGAAGTAGGTTGAGAAGGATGAACTTTGAAATTTCAGAAGTTCATGCCAGACCCAGGTTCTCTCTCTACTTCTATACTAAAGTGAGGGTCTCAGGTATTGATCCAATGCTTGTCTGTTTGCCACCTGCTTCCTACCATGATGACAACAAACTAACCTCTTAAACTTTAAGCAAACTCCCAACTAAACTTTTCCTGTTAGAAGACTTGCCTTAGTCATGGTATCTCTTCCCAGCAATAGGACAGTAACAAAGACAGCTAGAGGCTTGACACTGTTTAATAAATTATATTCTTTGTTTTCATAAATATTGTCTATCAGCATAGATAATATCATGTAGTCAATAACATGATACCATACAAAGTCTCCCTAGTCCCTAAAATATTGTGAATTATTCAAATAATCCCTACTTCTTACATTTTGGCAAAATTTTGTACTGTGCCTATGATGCCAGTTTTTCTGGAGTTCATATGCTTTAAATTATACAATATATGCCCTTTTACTTTGTATAGTTTGTTAGGGATTCATTTCTTTCCTCTTTGTTTACCATCATACAGTTTATAGGTTTATTGCTTTTGTTAGCTTTTATATACTGAAGGATATCTAAATGGCTTATCATTTGGTGCAGTTAGAAAAAAAGTTGCTATGAACCCAAATACTTTTGTGGTGCTATGTTTTAAAATTAATTGGACAAAGTATGGGTATATTCCTGGATTCTCTGATAACTGACTACTTAATTAAAAGTTTTTTTTCCCTGAAAAGTATAATGGTAGGAGTTCCATTTAAATTCCAGGCCTTTGAATGGGGATTATATTTTTAATAGTTAATTATAGAATATGAATCTGCTTTCCTTCACTTATATGATTAATATACATATTAAATGTGTATATATAAATTAAAAGTATATATTGTGAACTTTATTTTCATATAAATATATATCAACTTTATATTCAATTTTTTCCATAAAAATGAAAACTGTCTTTAGAGTAAAGAAATAATTCATTAGTTAACACTAATGACTTTTCTTGCAGAGAATTAGTGTTTGATTCTAGGTATCCATGTGATGGCTCACCACCTCTGTAACTATAGTTCTGGAGATCTGGTGCCTTCTTCTGACATCTGCAGTCCCCAGAAACACATGTGGTGTATAGAAATTGCAAGAAAAATTATAATATCTGGAAACATCATTAATCAAGAAAGTCAGTGGGCATGAATGTGGGGTAAGTTCTTGATTAATAATAGATGTATGAGGACCCAGACCATCAAGAAACGGTTCTTGCCTGGACTATTTATTGTATGCTGTATGAACTGGACATGCAGGACCACAGAAATGTGACTGCTGAGCTTTCCCCAAACTGGGATGACCCTTTAGGGTTCTTGCTTCAAAGAGGAAACTGCCAGACATTCTGAAGGACACAGAAGAAAGAAACTGAAAAACTACCAATATAGACAAAACAGTCTTTCAAATTTCCTGCTTCATCAAACAGTCTGCCAGATACTGTGGGACTTTAGGCTGAAGATGGATGCCCCGGCACTACAGAAGAACTTTGAATGACTTTCTAGGAGCGAGATATCTCTGTCAATTCTAGAGTTTTGGAAGTTGCTTACAATGCACTTTCTGTTTGCTTAGGTAATATTATATCCTTCTGTAGTCTTTAAAGAATTGAAGACAGATAGTAACAGTTATCATTTTAATTAGTTATGATAAAGGATAAATTATATATAAAACTTCAGACTCAAAAAACAAAGATAGGATAGATGATAGAGTATTTTCCTTAGTTTGCCAAATGTAAATGGACTGAATATTCTAACTTTAACGGTAGGTGGAGAACACGCATTGGTTTCCTGGCTACTCGTACCCAAATAATCACAAAGACATTATATTTATTACAACATTGGCCAATATCTTAGGTGTATTTCTCCCAATCTCAATGTCTTAAGTTTGTGCTTACAATTTTCATAATGTAGGAAATGCAGACTGTTCTCATTATGGTGACTTTATGATGGTCACGTGTAGTCATATTCTGTTTTTCAGAGCCCAACAGAGGAGGAGATAAGAAGATAAAAAAAAACATAGAAATACTTAGCCAGCAGTACAAATATTTTAACGACAGGAAATTGAAACACTGGATAATGAGATAACTCATTAAAATATGCACAAGATTTAAGTTAGAAGAACATATTTATATATCTATATAATTACATGGAAAGTAAGTAGATACTGAAATGAGGAACAATCAGTATAAGCTTTGTAAAGTAAACTCAACTCCAAGGGTTCTTTATAGTTATAGGAACACAACCCAATGTAGAGTGATTAGAATTTCTTTCCTGCAATTCAGCGTTTGTCATTTATTATATAATTTGGAGAATACCCTCAAAACACTGAAAGTCGCATGTATCAGTAACACTGAATTGGATTCAACTATTAATACATACTAGAAGAAGATGACATAATGACGAACTCAATGAGCAGAGTAAGTCCATGACACTGTATAACTATAGAACCCAGGTAAGCAATAAAAGGGAATAATTTGGTAACAAACAGTACAACTTTGATAATCCTAAATACACTGTTTAGAGTCAAAAGCTAGTGTCAACATATCTTACATTACATGATCCACTTCCATACTATTGGGAAAACAGGAAAACTATGGAAAAGAGAATTCCATAGTTTATCTACGTTGCAGGTAGATAAACACTATCAGTTAAAAGCAAAAATAAGTTCTCAGTATAAAGATAATATCTCTATATGTTTATGACAATAACATAAGTGAAATAATATTTATAAAAGTGTAAAATATGCCAAGTTTATTAAAATATAGACGAACACAAATGCATATACATATACAACATGCAAATAAAGATGCAGTTAAATATTGGAGAAAGCTGAATGATACCTATAGTCAGGTGATTAACCTTGTACCCAAACAGATGTCTTGGGGTTGGTGCTCTACTACAGAGATATAGCATGTTACACTAGAAAAATGGTAGGAGTAAAATTTAGGAAATTGTTTCTACTAGAGTTGGACATTTTTAAAATCTATAATCATCTCAAAACTAAAGAAAAAGTTAATCAGTTGTGGAAAATATTGATTACAAGTACAGTTCCCCATTTGAATTCTCATTAAGTTGAGCATTTAATATTTACACGAAAAGATGATAATACAACAGAAAATGGTACAAATTTAATTTAGGTTATAATCTTCATTGGAAGGCTGGAAGTTTCTCATTAAACTCAGAACATATATTTCATAATTGCAACATGTAGATCTGTTTATTACAATACAATTACTTTCCAATATTTATAATGATAAAATTACATTTTAAATTTAATAAACTGTGTGGTTATTTTGATATGTTTGTACTTAAACACAGGAACTTTATTTCTAACAATGGTAAATTATGAGTTTATGGTAAAATCACTGTTATGAATTCTTTACCAATCACTGCTGTTCCAGTACTGAGACTCATGTGTTCAACTCTTTGTATAATGACTAAATGCTGTTGCATTGTTGCAACTACCAGGACAGAACATTTTTATTAAGTGTGTAATTCAAATTAAATTGCAAATTCTTTAACATGCACTTAAAGAATGGATTGCACTGTCCCTTAACCACGCTAGTGTAGTTGGCTTTGGAATAACATGTGCAGTCCCGGCTGTAATAAGTCTGTTTGACCCATCCTTGACTTTACAGATAGGGGATATATATTAAACTTCTAAAAATGTGAGGAAACCTAATCTTCCATGATTGTGATTACTTTTCTACTTGCATATTTAGAAAATGTTTGAGCCATACGCAATGTATACAAATGCTTAGTAGTATGAAATATGGTTCTATATACGTGTGTATATAAATTACTACTTAAGTGACACAGGGTATAGGAGTTAAATAAATTGTGTGAGCCAAATTTAGAGAAAAGTTTTTTGAAAAATTGTAAAGTTGCCATTATTTTCTTGTTTCTTGAGGGACATTTCTGAGAAGAGTTGGAGGGACTAAATCTTACTACAAGAAATGTGAATATCATACATTACAGAAAATATCAAAGAGTGACTGCAACAAATAGAAACTGAATGCTTAAATTAAACCTCACAGTTAATTTCATTTTTTCTACAATAAATTAAGAGATTTTAAATTTATTCAATTTTAAACAATTTATGTTGTTTCTATCACAATGAATGTTATAAAATTTCAAAATATTTTCAAATATTTAGGAAAAACTTCCATTCATATATTATTTGTTTTATCACATAAAGCATTTTTAATTTTAAAATTATATGTATATGTACATGTAAATATGTATGTATTGCTTCATATTTGGAAGACAGAGGCCAACCTGCCTTAGTGTCTACTCTGTCTACCATGTGAGTGCTGCAAATCAAATTCAGTCTTGTGGGTCGCACCTTTAAAAGATGAGTCATCTGGATATTATCTTTCAATAATTGTGAATAATTTTGATTTCTAAATAAACAGAGATATGGACAATACAGAAATTCAAGAATTAAATTTAACATTCTCATGTAAACTGAGTAAAATCCATCCTTCAATAATAATAAATAAAATTAAAAAAAACATACCATTTGTATTTATTCAGAGAAAGAACATCTACCAAGCCAGAGATTTTAATTAAAACTCAAATTAGTTTCATGTGTAGTGATCCTGGTTGCAGTTAGTTAAAATACATGAACTCTTCTAAAATATATCCTCTCTGCCATGTAGTATTTGAAATGTACCATGATATACGGCATATGCTTACAATCTAAACAACTATCAGTTTTTTCTGATTATTTTTTATCATTAGTTAGTTCTGCTTAATTTTCTTAACCTGTTACTCTCTTACAGGAAAACTTGCTTCCTTTTTTGTATCCAGTTGAATGTGACAGTGTTCCTTTTTTAGAAAAATTTATTGAGGTATTTCTTGGAGACCCTATCTTATTGTTTATTCTTCATAAGGTAACTGTGGTGTCAGAAAACACACTGCAGAACCTGGAAAATTGTTTTTGAAAGAGTTGCCTTTTAATTGTGCCTTTTAATGCTTTTAATTAGTCATCCTTGTGTTTAAATCCAAAATTCCAATTCCACGTGCAAAATTTCACACATGGCTTATATGAACATCTACTTATTAGGATTATAAAGAGAGAATGGCATGCTTGTTTTCACATGTTCCCATATGAATTCTCATTTGTGTTTATGAATAATAGGTCCGTGACTTAAAATTTTATACTTTTTTTACTGTGATTGCTAATATTTCATAAAGAAGAAAATAAAAGGAGAAAGGAATAATAGAAGATACAATTTTATAGTTAAAATCAAGATACAAGGAAATGAGAGTGTTTTGACTAAAGCATTTTCTTTCTTTCTTTTTTTTTCTGGATTTTCGAAAGGGTTTCTCTGTAGTTTTAGGTGCCTGTCCTGGAACTCACTCTTGCAGACCAGGCTGGCCTCGAACTCATGGAGATCCACCTGCCTCTGCCTCCCAAGTGTTGGGATTAAAGGTGTGGGCCACCACCACCCGGCCGATTAAAACATTTCCATATAACGTTGTATTCATATTCTAGAATCAGAACTGATTTTTATCTAATCGCAGAAGTAATAATAAGAGATTTAAGGAATCTTTAAGATGATTATGATAAGAAGATATAATTTTCTAGGTTTTTTATTATTTACCATTAATTATACTTAATCTTTTTATTTCCCTAGGAGTGCAATGGATAGAAGAAAAAAGGAAAACTGATTTGGGTATAATCACAATGTGTATATAGATATAGTCAGTGTGGTCTCACACAGGAACCCTTGAAGCAGGAATCACAATGTTGTCAGTTAGGGGTATGTGTGAGGCAGACTAAAGAGTTTCCACAGAATTTCCTCTACAAAGATTTTTGTTCAAGGTTCTAACATTATGAATGTAAAAGAATTCCAAAGCATTATTGCTCTCCATACATTGAGAGAAAATGTTTTCAATGTTCAAATCATTAATTGTTGCTTAACTACAAAAACCCTAACAACTCTTCATATTTGAAGACACGGAACTCAGGACATGTAAACATTGGAAAGTCCAAACAGATAGATTTGCATAGAGCATAACTATTAATGAATATTTATTATATACCAGATATAGAAGAAAGGTAACAACTTGGAAAAATAGAAGTCACATACTTAGAATTGGGCAAGACTTTCTTTCATGTCTGTCACCAGTACCCTGTAATTTAAACTAGTTAATCTCCAAGGGAAGAATGAATATTTGATTTACAAATTTAAAAGCTTATTTTTTGCACTAATAGTTTTATACACTAAAAAGAAAAAAAATAACTTCAGTATATTTAAATCACATTTATAGATTTGCAGAGTCAACTAGAATATATGATGTTTGACATTTGATTTATTTCATAGTCAGATAAGAAACTCTAGCTATCCTTTCTTTGCTACCAGGATACTCTGATATCTAACCACAAACCATCAAAATTTTACCATTGAGAATTTGATAATATGTGGTATTCATTGAGTCAAATACACTAACACAGCATGATTTTTAAACCTCTTTTAATCAGGAAGACAATTATGGTATAGATTTGCTTATGTGTGAGTTGTTGGTTGTTAAGTCGAAGATGATCAAATTACAATTCATAGAGCCAAACAGATTAGGAGAGCATAAGGTACTAAGTGGAAGTTTCATATCTCCCAAGAAAGTTATGGATGTTAAAAGGGGCAGAACTGCAACATGGTGATCACCTGGAGAGAAAGAAGGTAAAAGAGGAAATGGAGTGAGATTGAGGGATAATTAAATTTAAGGAGCATTTGAAAGGTTGCTTGGAAAACCACAACAGTAGAAGCTTCCTAAACTACATGCATATTTGAAGGTGATTTAAAGTGAAATTTCCAAATAACGGGGAAGTCGAAACCTGCTCTAATTGGATATCGCTCATCACCTAAAGAAGACAACACATACAGAACTCATTTAACATCGAGAAGTCAACTGTTGCCTACCTCTAACCATTACCCCTACTCTCTAGTGTTTGTGGTACTGGAAGATAATATTTATGTTGCCAGAGGATAAAGGTAGTCTCCAAACCAGTACCAATCCTTCCATCTACAATGGTGCCCAACCTGCAAAATGTGCAATCCTAGCACAAAGCTTGAAGGATTTGATTTAAAGACCCATTTGATTTGATTTAAAGACCACTCCCTAAGAATGACCATAAACCTTAGACTACAAAGTCTGAGAACCTAGGAAAAAGAATATACTGTTTTACTAAAGAAGGTAGCAATAAAATGACTCCTAATGATATTCAGCTATATGCATTCTGCATAGATTTGTGCCTTGCCCAGCCATTATGAGAGAAATTGATTCCTTCAGAAGACAGGAACAAATACAGAGATTCATACTCAGATATTACACAAAGAGTGAAAAACTTTGAAACATTCAACCCTAAATGAGAAGAGTGTAAGAGCCAGGGGCCATGGAGAACACACACACAAAAAAAACCTAGGTCACAGAAGAACAGATCCACATATGAACTCACAGAATTTGTGGTAGCATACATAGGGCCAGCCGGGTCTGCAACAGACGGGGGTCCTAGAGCTGAAATGGGATGTGGACTCATTCCTCATCCCTAACTCTGAGGCTGTCTCTAATTTGTGACCACTTACAAATGAAAAGAAATTAGTTTTCTCCAAAAGAGGTTCACTGGGGAAACAAACAAACAAAATAAGGTAGGCCCGATGTCCAGTAGAAGAAGCCAACAGAAACATACGCAATGTAATTTTTTGCAGTTCTTTTTTCCAAATTTAATGTCAGGAAAATTTTATATATTTATTTTATTTTGTTTACTTTACTGAACCTTCCAATATTGTGCTTTTCTATGATCCCTGCGGGCATGAATGTGTGTGCTTCTGCATCTACATGTGATTTTATGCTTGTTCTTGGGTCTGTTCTTTTTCTTTTGTTTTGTTCTAATTCATTTGCGTTTGTTTCATATTGCATTTCATTATTATTCCTTCAACGAAAATTTTCTTTTTCTGAAAAAGAAAGAGAGAGAAAGGAGGTGGATCAGGATGGGAGAGGAAGTGGAGAGGAACTGGAAGAAGTTGGTAGAGGAGAAAATATGATATTAATATATTGTATGAAAAAGAACTATTAAAAACCTGAAAACATGTGAATGCATACCCCGTGATACCTTTTCAGATTTCTTTTTGCTTCACAAAGAAAATGTCCATTTCACATCCAGAGTTCTACTCTAGTGGACCGAATCAAGACAGAGAATCTGCTTTCTATTCTTCCCAATGATTTTTCCTAATATGACTCCTTAATTTTAGAAAATTTTAAGACATAAATTGAGGAATAAGAGAGAGAAATATTACTCTTCAATCAATAGCTTTACTTCATTTATTTAGTATACTGAGCACATGCATTAAGTTTTTTCATATAAATTCATTATTATTGTTGTTGTTGTTGTTGTTGTGCATGGGTGTATTGTCTGAATGTCCAACTGTGTACCATGGACAGGCCTTGCTTGTGCTTGCAGAGACCAGAATAGGGCACTGAGTCTCCTGGAACTGTACTTAGAGATGATTGTGAGTCTCCATATTGGTGCTGGGAATTGCACCCATGTACCCTGGAAGAAAAACCAATGTTCTTAATCACTGAGCCACCTGTCTATCTCCTAATTTCAAGTCTTAAAAACCAATGGATTTCTTTTTACAGATTCTAGTAACAAATAGAAAATTTTAAACTATATTGGTCTTGGTAATTGCTTAGAATTTAATAGATTTCCAAATTTTGACTATATGATCAGCAAGGTTACTTCACTTGAGTTTAAATCTGAAAATTATTTAATGAGTATCAATGAGAATAACTCCGATAAGCATATATTATTAGCACATCTGAGACATTTACTTCAATTCTCAAAACACAAAATAAAGATATTGAACATGTATTGATTTTATGTCAATTTTGTTTGTCTTACATCAATCTGGAATACTCTGCTGGCATTATCAAACTGCTTAAATATTTTCTAGGCATTCCTTGCAAGATATTTCTTCTCTGCATTTATCAACATGAATCTTTGTCATAGTGGATAGGATCTGGGCTTAATTTCTGGGACCACATTTGTACTGATTTTGAAAATACAACTAATAGTAATTACAGAAGATAGCACATTAGCAAGTAGGGGAATGTGTAACCTTGTGTGCAGCACTCAGGACATTTCTGTTGACCGAGGTTTCTGTCCTGCCCGGCCATCATGCAGTCCCAAAAAAATCACACAGAGATCTAAATTAATTATAAAATGGACTGGCCCATTAGCTCAGACTTCTTATTAATGCTTATAACGTGTATTAACCCATTATTTTTGTCTATGTTAACCATGTGGCTTCCTCTGCATCTGGATCACACCTGCAGACTGCTACTTTCCTCTTTCCAGAATTCTCCTTGCCCCGCCTCTACTACCTGCCTGATTTCCCTGCCTATACTTCCTACCTGGCTACTGGCCAATCAGCATTTTATTAAAAATAATACAAGTGACAAGATAAAAGATTATTGTCCCACAACACATTTCATATGAGGCTGATATTTTTAATAACAATATACGTCAAAAATTACCACTGTCTAGTTTTTCTTCTAACACATGTCATGGAAAGATTATGGAGAAAGTATATGTTCACTTGGAAATATGTTACCTAGCATCTGTCAAATGCTAAACATTTAACACTTACAGTGAATAAAGGAATTACTGTAGTGGAATTGACTTGGCTATAAATATATAGTAACTCTTGATCCTTGTCATATTCCTTTTCCAATTATGTACTTAATTGCATATATTTTGCTAGTATATCATTTTGCTAGTATCCATAAATAAATACTANNNNTATATATATATATATATCAGTTATACTATAGTCTCTTTAAACCATCTGACTCTCATTAACTATTCCCTAAATCATACTTAAAGTGGTGTTTCTTGAGTGGTTTTGTTTATATTCTTTCCCCATAATTAGTGTTAACTGCAGCTTGGGACACATTCCCACACATAGAGCAACTATACATCTTTATTAGTATATTTAAATTAATCTCTTGGAAGTAATTTACAATGAGATATTATATATGACTGAAGTGCAATTCAACCCCAAATCCGTGATGGGATTTTCAATTTCTATATTAAATAAGTCAGCTATTGACTGTCTCTATATATTTTCATTTAGCCATATTGAGAAAAAAATATGAAAAGAATTTCATAGTTTTAGCAATGTTATTATAAAAAGACTAAAAGGAAAGAATAAGTATGCTAAAGTATAGAAACATGCAGCAAAGTTGACCCATATAATATATAATAAGTACATTTTCTCAACAGCAGAATGGAGCCCAGTTCTCAGTGATCCAGCCCATCTTTGTGTGATCCCTAGGAAGCAAATCTTAACTGTTCTAAATACAGACATTACGTGGCTTTTTCCTTTTCTGAAAACTTTTACCTCATTTTAACATTACTAAAAGATTTTGGCACAGTTGTGTTTATTATCTCTGAAACTATAGTCTGTCAGTTTTACAGACTGGATTTCAATATTAGTAGAAATAGTGTCTGCTTATTTTCCATCCCTATATCATAGCTCCTTTTTCACCTGTTTTCATTTGTGTAGAAAAAAATGCATTTCTTGGTGATGGAAGCCAAATTACTGATCAATGTAGATGAATGCAATAAATAAGAAATAAAGTGTTTGAAAATGTATGCATTCATTTATTGTGGATATTGGATGGTGTGTGAATATCTCTCCATAGAGCTCAATAGAGAGATGCAGACACATACATGTGCATAGATATAATGGAGGAGCAGGGAAAAAAAAGAACACATGTACTAGGTGTGATACAAATGCAAGAATGGCTGTTATGAGGGAGAAAGAGAGATCAGCAAATAGAAACAATGTGAGGAGATAATTAGATGAGAAGAGAAGGAAGTACTGTGGAGCTGATATTCTGAAGGTCGTTAATTTGTATGATTACTTAAAGATAGAATTTAAAAATATTTTCCCAAGAAATTTTCAGAGAACATGATATAATATTATATTATATTATAGTAAAGGTACGCAATATTGAAGAACATTTATATTATTGCCATATGCCTAGTATGTATTAATCTGCTAGTATCAGAACAATTTTCCATGGATGCATGTGAATGAATGTATGGCCATGCAAACTGAGATTTTTTTCTTTATTTATAAAAATTGAATCACTATACATTCATTAAGAAGCAAAATTTTTGTGTAACCTTTAGAGTTCAGTGATTTTCAGAGTTGTTTACTTGACTTTTCCACTCCTTTTAACTCCCTTTTTTCAGAGGACAAACAATAGATTGAAATTCGAACTTTTCTATGAATGAAATACATTCCTCCCAGGTCAGGAGGCTGAGCGGTTGAGAATAGGTTGGCCAAGGGGATAAAATATGGAGACAACATTATTTCAGAGTTCAAAATGTCAATTTCTGTATACTTACATGGCAGAGCAGAGCTTTCATGGAGTGTTTTTTATTATTATTAGATTTTTAAAAACAACACCAATCCAAATTCACACACTCTCTCCACCTCCCATTCCCTCCACACTACTTCTCATCCAGCATCATCGAATCCTAAGAGATGGTAAGTCCCTCTGAGTGTGATTGACAGCTGTATGGCTGGGGCAGAGTGAGGGCCCTCTGGCAGTGGCACTGGGATTTATCTCTACTGCATGTACTGGATTTTGGCGTTACTGTTCTTTTTGAATGGATACCTTGCTCAGCCTAGTTATTGTTTGGAGGGCCTTGGACTTTCAGGAAACGTTTATAAAAAAGAAATCACAGTACTGTTTTCCTTTGTAGCAATGACATGCCATTACCATGATCTACTCACCTTCCAAAGACCTCATATCCAGATACTGATATCCTGGAACTGGGAGTTCAGCATATGTTTTTCTCAGGCAACACAGTGATTGAGCCATTGCAGAGGCCAACAAAGGCTAAAGCATATCAGAAAGTGATTTTAGAGGTCATATCACTTCATTCATGTTAGGGAGGAAAAATGTCAAAGGGAAAATTGTTTGCAGTTGTTTATAAAAGAAAGATAAAGATTGATAATTGACGGAGGAATGTTTTCATTATGGAAATAAAAGGCCAGGATATAAACCTGAAACTTCACTGAGAAGTGCACCAACTTTGCAAATACAACATTGTGAGTTTATTTTTTTATATTTATTTCCTTTCTATAACTTACTATATCATGACTAATATATTTAAAAAGAGACAAAGTAGATAAAATATAGTATCCTCATTAAAATCTTATGAAAATATTTGATGGATGTAATATCTCTGACATTTCTAAGAGACAATTTTGCAGCAAGCATGTTCTTCTGGATCTTAGAATCATATAACTTCCATTCAAAAATTACTCTTGGACGCAGGTACAGGAATTGTGTTATAAATGTGGATGCTATTGCATGTTAACACATGGCAACATTTTATCTGCATTTTAATAAATTATACTATTAACTTATGTTTTTTATCTGTTGTAAAGGGTAGTTTCTTGGTGAGAAATTTGCACATAACAGATAGTTTAGAATTATCCTGGTTTAATAACGTAGTTATAGTCTCCTCCAAGACTGATGACTTTTCTAACCCCAGTAAATTGGTTGAATGTCCATTAGCAGTCATGATTTCCATGTCATTGAATAGTGGTAGGTTCAATTACAAAACAACATGTTTATTGCTGAGATATGCACTTCATTGCTTCATCCTAAGGGTTATCAAACCATGATTGTTTTTGCAATTTATAGGTTATATATTTAGAGATTGATAAACATTCCTACATTCTCTCTCTCTCTATATATATATACATATATATATATATATTTATATATGTATATATATGTATATATATAAAGTGTGTACTAGGAAACTTGCATGGAAGAAGAGAAAGGAAAAATAATTGTATTTAATTTTAAAATTAAAACATGTATCTTATGAATAAATTACATTGACTTGCAGGTTAAAGATTTTTAATTATTCATTGTCTCATAAAGAATGTAATACGATGACAATACTTCATTGGATGCTTTTGGAAAAAGAGCACAGAGCAACAGTAATGACAACAGCAGAGTCCTTGCGGAAATAGTTATGGATGTTTGCTGAAAGCCCGTTTAAATCACTTCAGGACTGAAAGAATTTTGAGTAGCTGATGTACCAGATACAATTCTAAAAATAGGGATGCTCTAGGAACATAGGACCCTTAAATTCAGTGGTGGTAACAGGTGCAGCTGTAATAAAACACATTAGTATGCTAAAACAAACAGAGCTAAACATAGTCAGATGGATAATGATCAACATCTTTATTTACTGAATTCTACAGCAAAGACTAAAGGCATCAGAGAAATGTACTTTAAAATGAGTGAGCATTTCCAAAGAAGCTATTTCAGATTTTGTAAGTTTTAAAACATCACTAAATTTTGCCATCTACACAATTGGATGTAAAACCTTTGCAAAAGCATTTGAATGCCTCAATAAAATAAAAATTTTAAAGCAGTGAAGAAAAAGCTACAGAAAGTATTATATTTAAATTTGTTGACAAAAAAGAAAACTCAAGAAACCCAGCCAGAACCAAAACTTGCAAGTACAGACACACAAATAAATGTTGCTAAGAATTAGTTCATCTGTCTTTTTTCCTCCATTTCCTCCTCTTCCTCCCATTCCTCCCTTTCCTTCCATAGACTATTCTCTCCTCCACTTCTGTTTTTTTTTTCTTTTCATTCAACAGTGTCTCTCACTGAGCTGCTAGAGAATTTTGAGAAAATCGTCAAGAGATGTCAAGGTTGGTGATGTCTCCAGAAGTTCCTTTACTGTACAGAATTATTTTGGCTACCCTGGAATTTTGTTTTTCCATATGAAGTTGAATATTGTGAAGAATTGTATTAGGATTTTGATGGGGATTTATTGAATCTATAGATTACTTTGGTAGGATTGTCATTTTTATTATGTTGATCCTACCTATCCAGAGCAGGGGAGACCTTAATATTTTCTGTTATCACTTTCAATTTCTTTCTTCAAAGACTTAAATTTTTTGTCTAACAGTTCTTTCACTTCTTTGGTTAGTGTTACCACTAGATATTTTATGTTAATTATGGCTATTGTAAAGGGTGATGTTGCTCTAATTTCTTTCTCAGGTTCTTTATCATTTATATATAAGAGGGCTAGTAATTTTTTTGAGTGATCTTGTATCCTGCAACATTATTGAAGATACTTATCCTCTGTAGGAGTTTGCTGGTAGAGTTTTTGGGGTCACTTATGTATACTATCTTATCATCTGCAAGTAAGAAAAGTTTGATGCTTCCTTTCAAATGTGTATCCTCTTATCTTCTTTGATTATTATTTTCTTATTGCTCTATCTAGAACATCAACAACTATTTGGATTAGATATAGAGAAGGTGGACAGCCTTGTCTTGGTCCTGATTTTAGTAGAATCATTTTCTGTTTTACTACATTTTATATCATATTGGCTGTTGGCTTGCTGTATATTGCTTTTATTATATTTAGGTATGTTCTTTGTATCCCAGATATTTCGAAGACTTTATCATGACGGGGTATTGGATTTTCTAAAGCGGTTTCTATGAAAACGGCCTGGTATTGGAATAAAAATAGAATGGTTGGCCAATAGAATTAAATTGAAGACCCATATATTAATCCGCACACCTAAAAAAAAAAACCCTGATTTTAGAAAAAGAAGCTAAAATTGTGCAATGGAAAAGGAAAACAAATAGTGCTCCCATAGCTGGATGTCAATAGGTGGAACAATTAAAATAGACCCCTATTTAGCCCCATGCACAACACTCAAGTCCAAATAGATTAAAGAATATAAATATGACAACACTGAAACTAATAGAAAAGAAAGTGGGATGTAACATGATGGACCATCCTTGTTTGTATCATGAGGGGCCTGCTTGTTGGGGTTTTCTGTCCTGCCCAGTTCCTACAGCTGTTTAGCCCCAAAGAAAATCACACAGAGATCTCTATAAGTTATAAACCTGATTGGCCCATTTGCCCATTATTCTGATCTATTTTAGCCATATGCTCTGTACCTTTTTCAGCTGGCAGGTCACATCCTCCTTCCTTGGTGGTCTGCGCAGGACTTGGAGGAATTCACTCCCTCCTTCCCAGAATTCTCTTGTTCTCATTGCATCATTTCTACTTCCTGTCTGGTTTTCCTGCATATACGTCCTGCCTGGCCAATCAGCGTTTATTTAAAACATGATTGACAGAATACNCTTCCCAGAATTCTCTTGTTCTCATTGCATCATTTCTACTTCCTGTCTGGTTTTCCTGCATATACGTCCTGCCTGGCCAATCAGCGTTTATTTAAAACATGATTGACAGAATACAGACAATTCTCCCACATCATTGGGGCATAGCCTTTAATGCACTGACACAGGAGAACACTTCCTAAATATAACACCAGTAGCACAGACAACTGAGAGAAATAAATAAATGGGAACTTCTGAAACTGAGAAGCTTCAGGAAAGCAAATGACATAGTCATTAAAACAAAACAACAGCCTACTAAATTGGAAAAGATCTTCACGATCCTGACATCAGACACAGGACTGATCTCCAAAATCCATAAAGAACTCAATAAATTAGACTTTGAAATACCAAATAATCCAATTAAAAATGGGGTACAGATCTAAACAGAGAATTTTCAAAAAAAAACATCTCAAATGGCCAAAAGACACTTGAGAAAATATTTAACATCCTTAGCCATCAGGGAAATGCAAATCAAAATGACTCTGAAATAGCATCTTACAACAGTCAGAATGGCTAAGGTAAAAAATACTACTACTACTAATAATGTCTGCTGGAGAGGATGTGGTGTAAGGGGAACACTCCTTCATTGCTGATGGGAATGCAAACTCAGGTAACCACTCTAGAAATCAGTGTTATGGCAGTTTCTCAGAAAATTGAGAATCAACCTAACTCAGGAAACAGCAATACCTGTGGAGTGGATCAGTGATGGGGGAGGAAAGGTGGAAGGAATGGAAGGAGGAGAGGGAGTGGGAACTGGGATTCATATTTGAAATAAAAAAAAATTAAAAAGTACAATGAAAAAAGAAAAATAGTCAAGAAACACTCCTCCCACCACATCAAACTACTTATCTTTGTATTTTCCAATCATGTTTATTATGACTAAACTTAGGGCACTTTATCTAGGAAGTGAATCTGAGAAAAAGGTACTTCATAGTATACATAACATGTTTTTATGGGAATTCCTCATTTTTCTTGAGTGTTCATCATAATTGTGATAATATAGTAGTGATAAATAATCGAAGTCCATTCCTTAGGATTATTTGAAAAAGTGATGGAATTCTCTAGACAACAAAATGTCTCCTATGTATAGCTTGTAGAGCTAACAGCAATAACACTGAATGAAGAATCACAATAATGGTAGTCAAAGAAATCAAAATATGGTTTTTAATGACTAACTTCAAACACTTATCCTTTAGCACTTGGTTCCTACAGGTTCTCTAAAAAGGACACTATGTGTCCAAAGTACCCTGGTTTTAATGCTTTCTGTGACTTAGTGCAGGTGTACAATGACTACTTTTATTCCTTTTTATATCACACCTTATTATAAAAAAATAAGATCCTAGACAGGTGAGAATACTCAAATCAAATAGACGAGAAAAGGTTAAACCATAAATTCAGCTATCTTGATGTTTTAGAGCCTTGGAGGGTGACCTCAAGGTTTAGAAACAAGGGAAATGTGATGTAATTTGGCTGGGAAATATCAGTGCTTGAGTATAACCTGAATAATTGGGTTATTCTCTTAATGGTTTAGACATCACTGGCTGCTATAAGGCACTGGCCAATCATTTTTGTGAGCTACTATCTGATTTTCAGCTCATCGTATTATTTCCATCACAACATATTCACATTTACATGTTATTAAGTAGCCAAATTACTAAGGAAATTTTGTCAAAATGTTTAGGCATTTGAAGACATGCATACTAGGAAATACTTCAAACCAAAGTATTATAAAAATAAGAAAAATTATCTTTATGCAATTCTAGAAAAATTATCTTACTCTTAGTCATCTTATATATTTTCCTTCTTCATCTCATTATATATTCACTATATTAAAATAATGTGCTTATTTTATGAAATATTCAGTTTGTGGAATTGTTAGACAATTTGGTGTCTGTATGAAATTCAGCAAAAAGAAAGAAAGAGAGAGAGAAAGAAAGGAAAGAAAGAAAGATAGAAAGGAAGAAAGAAAGAAAAGAAAGAAAGAAAGAAAGAAAGAAAGAAAGAAAGAAAGAAAGAAAGAAAGAAAGAAAGAAAGAGAAAACCAGTCAGTGTCTCAGATGATTTAGAAACCAAAAGGAAGTTTCTTGGCAGATAAAAGTAGTTGATCCCAAAGCTTCCAATTTAATGTCAGTCCTAAAAAGTTATTGCTCAATGTTTAATATTCAGTTTCAACTGAGCCGAGATTGGAAACACCTAAGAGACTTTTCAGAGCGTGTCTTTGAAGGGGTTTACAGAGAAGCTTAATTGAAAGGAGAAGACCTACTCAGAATACAGGTGCTGCCGTTTCATGCGTTAATTACTGAGGATTTTCAAAATATTAAAGTGGAAAGAGCTAGCGAGTCAGAACAGGCGCCATTACTGTTTTCTGATGACTGTGAAAGGCTGCTGAATCATTGAACCACGACAGCTAAAGGTGCAATGATAAAGTTAGCAAATCCACTTCTTACAGAACCTTAGGACACATAATCCAATCATATTTTTAAAGATTAATTGTATCGTTTATTGTATAGGAATTCTGTCTCTCTGTACATGTGTTCACTTCATATATATCTGGTGATCATAAAAACCAGAAGGGCATTGTCTTCAACTGGAATTGCATATGGTTCTGAACCACCTATGTTTACTAGAAAATGAAGGCTGGTTCTCTGCAAGAGCTGCAAGTGCTCTTAACTGCTTAGCATCTCTCCAGCCCTCAAACACTTATTATTTTAAATACACATTGACCTACAAATGAGAGCAAACATAACTGTGAATAATGGCCTCTCCTTTTAGTCGATAGGGGCATTTTAATTGCTCAATTATAAACTTTAATCTCAGCACTCAGGAGATAGAGGCANGAAGACCTTTGTGAATTTGAGGCTAGTCTGTTCTACAAAAAGAGTTCTAGGACATCCAGGGCTACACAGAGATACATTGTCTAAAAACAACAACAACAAAAAAACATGAAACATCAATAACAAGTAATTGTATTATCTATTATTACTATGCTACTGCTATTAAATAAATGTTTACTTGCTAAAATATATAGGAAATCGATATGCTTAAATGAAAATAACAGCCACAAAAGAAGTAAAATTACACGAAGAGCTGAAGATGAACTTAACTAATGGGTTATTATTTAAGATGTGTTTCTGACTGGTATCATGGAGATGTTTAGATTCACCTATCATAATGGTTTATATTTTTGTATCAACAGGTGAAGCTTCCATGGAAGAAGAATGTGTAAATCCCATGTGGCTTCATGGATATTAAATTATTCTTAAGATAATAATGTTAAGGCCTCTTCAAATCAGAAAATTGATTTGCCTGAAATTTAAACTTTGGTGACATCCAAAATACTACAAATTAGACTATTATTTTAAATTTGATGAGATAATTATATATAATGGCGTTAAATAAGATATCTCCCAGAAAAATAACTGATTTATGTTCATTTTTATTAAGAAATTTTTTATGATTACAGGTGAACTGGAATTTAAAGCAGTATTTAAAGAGAAACCTATACAATAAAAATGCCATCACCTTTGCTTTTAAAGTTATCTGACTGGAAATATTTTCAGAACAAATGAGGCAAAGCATCTATACAAACACTCAGTCTAGTGGGAACTACATGATTAGTGTTGAACTGTAAAAGATAAGTTTCAAAAGTTAATAAATAACAACTCAATTTATTGTTGAAATTTACATTTCATTATATTAATTTTAATGTGAAAATAATTATATTTCCTTAATGAAATGTCAGTGAGAGAAAAAGAAAAAAAGAGAAAGAGAAATAGATCATAGTAACAACACATACACACAAATATTAGAGTAATTCTTTATGTTGGTTATTAGTTATTCATTTATATTTGTGCATGTAAGACATATATAAGCTTATTGTGTAATTTTCAATATATAATTTTACATTTAAATTATACTTCATCAAAAGTGTACAATTCAAAAAATGTAAATGACTTTTATAAGACTACTAGATCAGAAATAAAATTTAGCAATTCTTTTGTTATTTTAGCCTATGTTATAAATTTTAAGTGTGTGTGTGTGTGTGTGTGTGTGTGTGTGTGTGTTTAAATAAGCTGGAGCAGTTCTAGCGAAAGGCTATGGCTGATGCATTTGGTTTGGTGCCAGGGCACAAACGCTCACTCAGTGCCAAGGTAAAAAGTAAGGAGAAATATTGAGAAAACATACATAAAAATGTTGAATATAATATCCATAATGCTGGCAATCTGCAAAAAAAATTGTTTTGTTTTTGGCTTGAATGGATGGCAAAGGGGATTCTGCATTTATATCCTTGTGAAAAACTCAATAGCCTAACAATTAGCATTGGTCATGTTCTAAGCCTAATTCTGATGTTCTGAATGACTTGAATAGTTGTATATGATTTATAATGTAATATGTAAATTGCATAAATCAATGAAGAAAAACATAAAGAACTTTCTAATATTTATTTTGATTTTAAAATATCTTATAAAAGTCATTGATAAAAATATTTCTTAGATAATTAGTTACTAAAAGCTGAGGGCTTTGTGTTATTGCTCAAACTGGTCTAACCCACTGCCTTTTAAAGAAAGGGATACTAATAGTACGTTATTCTTGCTCAGATCTCTCTGAACGAATATATTTGGCATTGGGGTTTTGATTACACATGCTTCTAAATTGCCTCTAGTGATCTTTCTGAAATGACAATTGTATAGCCTTATTCCTAGTCTCTTAATGTTACAAAGGTCAGACATAAAGGACATGGAAAATGAAGAAGTTGTTTTCAGGTAGCTGAAATTTTTCCAGGGGACTACCCAATATGAGCCACATGTGCTTTGAAAGTTACTGCTGTAGTCAAAACCACAAGAAAAGTATCCATAATGGAAATCATTCAAATGATAGAACACACACCAGTGAAGGCAAATGCATATGGAATATTTACACCTCAAATGGAAAAAGAGGGACATTAGACAGTTTTGACTATGCAAACATGTCTTCCTTTTAAGAAGCAGTGGGTACTCATCTCAGCTTCAGTTTATATAAATGGAAAATACTTTTAAATATTGTATTCATATATTAATAAGAATAAACCCTTCTTGTGCAAAAATGTTGATTATATCTAATTAATTTTGTAATACAGATTTTTTAAATGACAGTATCAATTTTTGTTCTCTGCATCTAAATACTAAAATGTATGAAATATAAAATATATAATTATAAAATATATGAGCTATATATAAAATATAACAGTATATATTATTGTTGCTGCTTCTGGTGGAATGATAAATTACCATGAGTAAAACACTGTGGGAAGGAAAACTGGTACTAAATCTTACAGGTTACAGGAAGTCATCAAGAGAAGCCCAGTAAGGAACTCAAGGCTGGAGCTTTGATGTAGGAGGGTCATCTGTCTACGTGTTACATTCATTGGTTAATAAAGAAACTGCCTTGGCCCTTTTGATAGGCCAGCCCTTAGGTGGGTGGAGTAGAGAGAACAGAATGCTGGGGGAAAAAAAGCCGAGTAAGGCAGACGCCATGACTCTCCTCTCGGAGGCAGAACATGAAGCTCCGGCCCAAGG
>LOEQ01007940.1:35776-48566 GCA_001685075.1 Bramus lutescens
AGATATAATGGGCCAGGCAGTGTTTAAATGAATACGATTTGTGTGTTGTTATTTTGGGGTATAAGCTAGCTGTGCGGGAGCCGGGCGGGACAAAATGCAGGGCTGCTCACCTATCACTACAGAACTGTGCTCTCCCCTATCACTACAGAGCTTGAAGGCTGAAACTAGTGTAGGGACATTGAAGGAAACCTCATTACTAATGTGCTTTGTGTGGGTTGCTAAGCCTGTTTTCTTAACCAGCCCAGGACCACCTTCCTTGCCTACAGGGCCATCTGGTGGAAACGTTTTCTCAACGGAGATTCCCTTTCCAGAATCCACTAGCATGTGTCAAATTGACAAAGCTAGCAAATTTACCAGCTCTCATACTGCACATAAATAAAACAGTGAGGCAATTGTAGACTATTTACATCAATATGTACCTCTACTTCCCCAAACCATTATTGGAACTCTTTACATTAGTGATTTCTTTCCTTTTGTGGTGGAGATTAAATCTAAGTAGAGATTATGACATGAAAATGCTTTTCCATATTTTTATAGGTTTTTAAGTTCATTAAGAATATACCTCTGCTTTTACTGTATACTTCTAGAAAGAAATATCTGCATTTTGAAATTAAGGCACATGTTGCTTCCACATTATTTTAAGATATAATGATGAGTTTGTCATAGCCTAGAGTCTGTTAATTATTTGTACATACATTTTCTTACTTGACCTAACTAATTGAATTATCTATCAACAAATAATGCACATCCCTTTCCTAAAATGAAGGAATGATAATATGAGAGACTAAGTAAATTTAAAAGCTATAGAGGCTGTCAAAGCCACAACATTATATTTAAATTGTCTTTATGAAGATGGGGTCTCATGTAGACCAGGCTGATCTTTAACTCACTAGATAGCTGTGGATAATATGAAATCATGATCCTACTGACTTTACCTGCATAGGATAAGCATTATATGGATGTCATAGAATTTTTATTTAATTAGCGCTGAGGAACAAACCCCAGGCAGCATGCTTTCTAACCATGCACCACTATCAGTATCATGAAAACAAAACAAGAGCTGTAAGTAAGGCTCAGTTGTTAAGAAAGATTGCTACTATAGCAGAGGGCCCCGAGTTTTGTTTTCTTATTTTCAAATATTTTATTTTTGCTTTATTTTGAATTTTTAAAACTAGTATACATAGTATTAATTTTAATAAGGGCATTGTTAAAGGTATTTTTGCTTATTCGTTTTCCAATTCCTTCTCCCCATTCCCAGCCCCATCCTCTTTGTACCTGCCTTAAAATTGTCTCCTCTTTATCTTTCTTGTTTTGGATATATACAAACAACTTCTGCATCCACAGACCAATGTCAAAATTAGACAAATGGTATCTCACAATTTCATTTCTTTAATTTCTGTACTTGATATGATGTCTGCCAGACTTCTTCTAGAGTAAATTGTAGGATTACTCCTCATTACATAAGTCTAGACTGTGCTCTCCTTAATTCGTAAGAGGATTTGGCAGTTTTGTGTATCCAAATGGACAACATATCCCTCAGAATAGAAAACATATGTCATGTAATAGTTTTGCATAAAGCAAATTTGAAAATCTGCTTCATGAAGGATCTAATTCATAGAAAACATTGGTTATATGTCATGGGCACAATATCTGTAAGAAAAAAAATCAAGAATAATCTAAGTAATGCTGTTTCAGTCAAGGGAACATACTATGCTTTAGTTATTTTCAAAATTTATGACAACACAGATTTTTGCAAAATCCTTAGGTGATGGCTGGATTTTTTGCCAATTCATGAGACCATGACAGCTGAAACTTTCAAATACTCTAAATCCTGTGGAATCCTCAAATCTCTGTTTTGAGAATGTAGAAGTTCAAATAATAGGACTACTGAATTTGTGCATAAAAAATCATTCTCAGAGATTTGAGTCTTGCTGTCTTTCAAAGATGTGGATGACATGTATTAGATTTGTGACAGTACAGCTCCTCATAAATGTAGGATAACAAAACATCTTTCATTTTAAAATAATTACTGCCATTTTAAAAACCAAAATACATCCTATATATTAGAAGTAAGCATAGTAGAATAATCAGAAAAATAATGTGTGCATACACAAAAAGTAAGAATGGCATTGCAAATAAATTTATATGTATATAAATATGTTTAGAATATTTGTGTTAGAATACTATGCCAAGAAGCTTGAATTATACAATACTAAAAGGCAAAAATTATAACTATCCAAACAAATAAGCAGAAATCATCAAAGGCAAAGGAAAAAAAATAAACCTTGCTTTCTTTACCCAAATAGAATAATTATGTTATTTTATTTACTTTCCATCTTTCAAGAGATCATGGTGATGGCAGTGAAATGGAGTAATTCTGGAAATGTTGTTTCATGATTTCTTTAGGGAGATTTGCTAAGTCTTTTCATAGCAGTTCCTAGTTTCTTTGAGAGAAGATACCTGAAGTTTCTCAATGCCAGATAGGGTCTTTAGGTCTGTTTCTAGAAGTCTTCCCTTATACAGACTTCAACTTAGCTTATCAAGTTTACAATGAGCATATGGAGGTTCAAGAAGTACCACAGTTCATGGAGGGAAGGCATCTCTCTTCACTGACTTTCCTCTTTTGGAAAAAAAAAAGCCTTCTAAGAATAAAGGTGTTGAAAACACCAAAATCTCCAAAACACTCAAAAATACTCTGATAAGATGCAACAGAAAAGAAGATACAGTTAAGATATAAAAATATATTTGAGGGCTGGAGAGATGGCTCAGAGGTTAAGAGCACTGCCTGCTTTTCCAAAGGTCCTGAGTTCAATTCCTGGCAACCACATGGTGGCTCAGAACCATCTGTAATGGGGTCTGGTGCCCTCTTCTGGCCTGCAGGCATAAACACAGAGCGAATACTGTATACATAATAAATAAATATTTTTTTATAAAAAAGATAAAAAAGCATATTTGAGATAATGAATTTGAGTTTTGGTTCCATTGTTCACAAGATATTGATAAGAAATACTACCCAGATTTGTTTAGATATAAATGAGGTCTTCAGAAGGAAAAATAAAATGTGACAAGATATTGTAGAAAAAGGGTAGTGTAACATGAGTTCAGAACTATAACCAGGAAAAGAATATTTAGATATTTATGTATGCTGTTATGGGCTGTTAGAGGCAATCACAGAAACTGAAAGCAGGGTTTGTAGGAACATAAATATTAATACTCCTACATATGCTGTCTTTATATCTCTGCATTTCTAGCTTTGATAGAGCTCCTGACCTTTCTTAAAGGGCATTCTGGGGAAACTGCCTCTGAGACCACGAGCTCCATTTCCATTAGTTCCTACGTTTGTAAAGAAACCAAGTTGGGAATATGTGGGCTTAGGTCTTGCACAGCTAGGTCTAATGAATTTCTGGCTTATGAAAAAGTTGTATGAAATCTGTAGATTGTAGGTATCCTTCTACTTTGGGTTTTTGGTACATTTTATTGAAAATAGAGTTATATCATTTTCCCCACTTCCCCCACCTTACTCCAGCTCACTCTATGTCTTGTCCCTCCAGAACCCCACTTGTCACTTACTCTCAAATTGGTAACCCTTTTACTTTCATGATTATTGATAAATATGTGTGTATATGCTTGTGCATGTGTGTATGCTTATTGAGCCCATTTATGTCATTTGTGTATACATGGTTTCAGAGTTCATTATTTCATTTTGGATAAGTAATAAGGGAATCATTCCTGGAGTAGGCTAGTTCTTACCATAACAACCTTAATTTTCCTTGATTGTATACACATACTCTCCACTTTGTATAGTACATCTAGCACCCAGAAAGAAACATGAGGATACCTCTATATTGCTACAGTGTCCCTCACTTCATGCAGCAGAGTGAATTGTTCCTCTTTGAGAACCCTTGACAATATATTTGAACATCCAGGAATATATTTTTATAATATGGCCAAGGAAACATCAATATCCTGTTCACTAGTTTCATGTGTATGTTTGAACAGTAAACTACACTGTTAAAATAAACATATAAGGAGAATACTTTGCTATTCTTTTTATGTGAGGTTTAAAATTTTATCTTAGATTTTAATTCAGTCTGCATAGTCCCTCTCAAAGTCATCTCCCTGCTCTTCTTAAAATATATATGCATATAGATTTCAAAAATATATTTTAAATATAATCTACACAGTATGTATGATATTAAATATATAATGTAGTTTCCAGGGCTAACATTCTGACACAGAAAAACCAATTGGCATGCTCTACTCTGTATAAGACCAAAATTTGCATATAGTTCTTATCTATATTTCTCACACACCAATAGTTGCATATAGTTCTTATCTATATTTCTTCTAAAGTTTAGGTCTTCCTCCTAGCCTTTTACCCATCCTTATTGACATATCCCAAAATATAATTCTTGTTCAACTCAGGTTTAGATAGCCATGTTGGTGAGACTTAATGAGTGCAGATTCTGCTATTAATAGAGGACACAATCTTAAAGCAAACTCTCTGATCATCTGGACTTTCAAATTACTACAATTCCTTTTCTCCAATGTTCTCTGAACCTTCGGTTAAAGATCATTTCATAGATATACGCATTGGAGCTTGGTTTCACAATTTCATACTTTGTATGGAATTTTCTGCAGTGATCTTTGTGTTCTGCAAAGATAAGTTTCCTTAAGTGTTAAAGACCACACTTAATCTATGGTTTTAAGGAAAATTAGTATAGATTATTGATAGTGGCTATACCAATTAATAAATTAGTAATTATATATGCTCCTCTGATTGCCATAATCTTACTATCATTGAGTGGTTACTTAGGTTTGTTTTACCAGGAAAACAGGCATTGTTTCATTCATATTGAGTCTGTTGTTTGCCTTCAAGTTATATTTGCGACTACTGCTTCCTTAGGTTTACCTTGCCACATTGTTCATTGATGTGTCTCATAGGCATCACAGCTAGATAGAACTCTTGATTGACCTCTCCTTTGGAAGCTTGCATGGTGCCTTGTGGTACCATAATCACTAGTCCCTGGGGAAGGCCATTCAGGTCAGTTCAATTCAGTGGTGGTTGTCTGTGCTGTTTCTGAAGTTCAGGTGTCTTTACCAAGTGGGATTTTCCTTCAACCATTGAAGGTAACAAGAGATAATGGTGATAATCTGTATGTTTTGGAAATCTCTTGTACAACTCTGGCCAACAATTCAAAGAGGAGCTCTCCAGTGAACAGTTTCTCCGATTACAAACCCTTTTCATCTTGATGGAGAAAATAACTTCTTTCTTTCAGAATGATGTTTGGAAATTTGTGCCCTTTGGAGAATCATATTTTATAGTTATTATAAATACCAAGAAAGAAAACAAAGACCAAGTAAGCTCTTCCTATTATAAAAAGAAATTGATGAGATAAACAAAGATGAAATCAGGAGGGAAGAATGTGGGAAGAAGGGAGGAAAGGAGAAAGCAGAGGGGCGATTGAGTGAGAGAGTATTAGTTGCTCTGGCAACTAATATTTTCCTTCATGATTCAAAGAGCTAGTATTCTCTAGAACAAACCTGGCTTTCTGTTTCACACATTGTTAAGTACCATTATTTAGCATGTTAATGTTACTAGTTATATTTTCTGTCAGATATGTGCTTCTTCTATGTGTTAGGATACTTTAGACTTAATACTTAGTCTAAAGTGGTTGACTTCTTAATGTTTTGGTGCATTGTAAATGCTTTATCTCAAACTAAGGTCCTGTCTTTGTAAGTGTTTCTATTCTCTCTCCCAGATTATTTATAAATTAGCAAGTGTAGGTTTACACTTCGTTTCCTCATACTTCTCTCACTTGGTTGTTTGACTCTTTTTGTTCTTGCTTTCTTGCTGTTTTATTACACTTTAGTACCAAAAAGGAGAAACTTACAAGTTGTGAAGATGCTTAGTGGATAATATATTAGGTAATGTATTAGTCTGGCAAAACAGAATATTGAACTTTGGATATCTAGCATATGTATAAAAAAATCAAATGGCCTCAGAAGCCTGTTTACAATTCTAGAACTAAGGAGTTAGTCTTATGCAACTTAGTCAAGTTGCTTGCTAGGTGCTTACTAAGATAGATTAGTTGAATTGTTGGGCTCTGGGTTAAGGGAAAAGAACCTCTCTCAATATGTAAGGTGAGGACTGATTTAGGTTAACATTCATAGTCAACCTTTTACATTCACATGCATATGCACACACATTACACCAACAACCACAGGCATAGGAACATTATCGTATACATGCATGCATAATTCATACACACATAAATGAAAACTTCTGGGTTTGATTGAATACTAAATGTACATGTATTTATTATAATATATACCATATTAAAGATGTTTATATGAAATAGAATGTTCATATGTTTTACTGAATGATTTTAGAAATCATTAAAGATGGAATGAAGATTAGCCCTTTGTTAGAGAATGATGAGAGGCATTCCAATTAGTTATTAATTGGAATTTTCCCTTCACTAACTACAAAATTAAGAGGCAGAGCTTTCTTATTTAGGTGTTATATAACATGAGAGTAACAGGAAATTGCTCAAGGATTCCATTCTAGTTCAGATACAGCAGACTAACATTGGCATCTGGTCCACTGAGAACTTACTGCAGATAGTCAGTCTCTGATGTGAAGCAGTTCCTCTACAAAATACTTGAACATAGTGTTACCTAAGGCATACTGTTTAATTTGCCCTGCACCTAAAATCCATGTAGCAGAGAATTTTATTGCACAACATAGAAATTCTCTGAGAAAAAATTATCTACAGCTTTGGCTTAATTCTTACAGAATCCAAAGTTTATGTTCACAATTTTTTACCAGATTTCCAAATATCTGAAGTCCCATAAGCAAGATAGCACATGCCTGAAAAAATTGTCAGAAGGATCACTGTAAATTCATTGTCAGTCTGGTGTACACATCACATTCCAAGACAATTACGACTACCTAGAAAGATCCTATCTCAAAATCAATAGAGCAATACAGCTTCAAAGAGATATAAAATAATTTTCCCCAATAGAAACACAAAAATCCTTATAAAGAAATGATGGAGAACAATCTGTGCACATGATATCCTCATCTAAAAATAAAGGAGACATTTTCAGACAGTCTACCTGTGAGGAGACATTAATATTTGTCATGAACAGATAAACTGACATTGGGCATTTGCAATGCTTTAGCCCTCCAGCACGGCTCACCAGTGAATCAAGAGGATGCCTGTTTTAAAGTTTCTCTAATTTATTAAGCTACTACAATGGCAAACATTAACTTATGAAGAGAAGCAAATTGCATCAGGGCCTCTTCACTATTAAAGAGAGCACTTTGGAACTAAGGAGATGAATCAGCAGCTAAGAGCACATGTTGATCTTCAGGGGACCTGGGTTCAGTTCTAAGCATACACATTCACATAATGGTTCACAGTTTATAATTCCAATTCCAGGGGATCCAATGACCACTTCAGACCTGCGTGGGAAGTAGCTATACATGTGATGCACACTTGTATAAGCAAGCAAAACTATTCTATATATGAAATAAAATAAACCAAGAAGAATCTTGTTAAAAGTATATCTAATAGGTATAGATTGCTTAATAGCAATGTTTATATGTTCACATAGAATTAATTCTTGGATTATACAAACAAAGCTGTACTGATAGAAATATAACACTAATACCTCATCTGTTCATGTAGTATGAGTCCCATTTGTACGTGAACAAAACTTTCTTTAAAGGAAACAGCTAAAGACATTACTTTGGAAGGAAGTGGGCAAATTTCAAGAATGAAAAGGCAGTTCAAGATGCTCATTTGGATGAATATGTTGATTAAGAACAGAAAACATGAAGACTTTTGATATGGGATTTCCCTCTGTATGCTGTGATTGTCATTGATTAATAAAGAAACTGTTATGGGCCTATAGGAGAGCAGAACAGAGCTAGTCAGGGTGATGGCAAAAGATACAAAATAATCCCACCCTAGGTCAGAATTATCTATAATAAAGGGTTATTTAGAGTCATAGATCACTGTCCTAGATCACAGTCCTCTGCAAAAACTGGGAACAGGAATAGAAGGAAGTGAGAGTCAGAAGCAAGAGCAAGCACATACTTTACAGCTTCATTTATTGTGTAAGAGACCACAGCCCAAGTGGGCTGGTATCTTAAAGGCTATTGGCTGAAGGAGCTGAATGAGCTCCCAGNGGGGTGGGTAAGAAGGCAGAGTTACAAGAAGCCATATTGCCAGGGAAAGATGTGACCTGCCAAACTGGTACCTTGCCAGGAGGCCACGAGCTGAAGGGTAAAATATAAAATAATGGAAATGGGTTAATTATAGATGTAAGAATAGCTAGAAAGACAGTTAAGCTATTGGCCAAACAGTATTGCAAATAATATCGCATCTGTTTGATTATTTTGGGGTCTGGGTGGCCAGGAAACAAGTCTGGGGCGGGGGAGGGGGTCAGGAAACAAACGAGCAGCCTCCAACTACAGGCTGTTGGATTGAACTGCCGACGAAAGAGATTTTTAACAATTTCACCGCTGTTTTGATCACAGCATTTAATAGAGATTCACTAAAATAAAATATATAAAAATATAATATTACAATTAAATTGTAGTCAACTTTATATTAAGTATAAAACTAGAAAAATTCAAATGCTTAAATTATGTATTTAAGTTCATTAAACTAATTTTCTATATTCTTTGCTTAGAAATGACTGAATGAATTTTAAAAGATATGGCATATTTTAGTTTTTTAATTTTCTTTAGCAAAACAGCTTTCCATGTAACTCTCAGTGTTTTTCTCTCCACTGGGAAATAAACGACACAGTGATGGCTTTCATACCTGTGTTGGGGATTCAGCTCCACAGCTGTCATTTCAAAGATAACCACAGATTTGCACGTTGCCTTTCCCCTTTCCTAAACTGCCATAATATTCACTTTCTTATTTTACTATTACTTCTAATCAAACACCTTTTATTATCCGCAGATCTACTCATTTTTTTCCCTTTTTGATTGTGAGATTGTTTTAGAGTTCAATGATGTCTAACGGCTGCTCATGCCAAGATTTCAGTTTGACAGCATACCAATGCTAATCTGGCCAGTGTATTAGTGAATTTATACCATATGATGAAACACTTCTACTGCACACACAGAGGAACTTTTTACATAGAAATTCCATAGTTTGTATATGAGATCTGCCATATGAGTACATTTTAAAGAATGTATTCAACATTCTTAAAATATCAAGTATGTTTACCACATTTACATCCTTCTTCCTTTATTATTCCTCTTTAGAATTAGTTTCCTGCATCTTCGTACTCTGCATCAAAATCATGGACTGGGTTTCTTTAATTTTCTGCTCAATTGTTAAACGTTTTTTTGTATTTAAGAAAGATAAGCCAGACAGTGGAAGTGCACCACACTGAGCACAGCCCTATGGAGGAACAGACAAATCTCTGAGTTTGAGTCTAGCCTGATCTACAGAGTGAGTGAGTTCCAGGAGAGCCAGGGAAACAAACAGAAACTCTGTCTCAAAAAGACATAAAAAGAAACAAAAGATAAATAATTGTGTTTTAGTCATGTGTTACCATTTTTTGCTTTAAAGTTATATCTTATTGTCAGTTTTCTATATGCAGATATATTTAAAGGAAAAGGAATTTGAAAAATCTAAAAGAGTCAAAATTAAAAATATTTCAAAAGTATAACATTCTTTTCAAAAACTATGCATGCGTAATGTAAATTACAAAAATAACAAGTTTCTCGTTCCATCTTGTTCTTTTTGAGTACTAAACAAAAGAGTACTGATATAGACTTGTGGATTTTTTCTTGTGTATAATTGTGTACTGGTCTTATATGTGTGTGTTTATGGCAGGCTTCTGTAAAATGTGTATGTATGCCGTGGGTTGATTCTGGCACATTTCTTAACATAGCACATCTTTTTCAGTGAGGCAGGGTCAATCATTTGAACTAAGAGCTCACTGATTGTCCTAGTCTATCTTTCTACCTATGTCTAGGGAGTCCCTTTCTCTACGTCCTGAGTACTGACATTACAGGCAGGCTCTTATGCTAATCAAACATTTATATAATCCCAGCAAGTTGAACTCTACTTCTGTTTCTTCAGCATGTACATCATTATTAAACTATCTTCCCAGGCTTAGATAAACATACAGGCTAGAGTTTCCTTTCTGTGTAAATGTTCTTTTTTTTTCTCCCATTAAGGAAGGAAAGACAGAAACAAGAAGTTGACTAATTTTTCCCTCCTCCAAGATAAAGAACTACTTAAATATGTTACATTTAAAGCTTAAAAACACAATCATATCTGCTACAGCTTTATAGTATACTTTATATGATAGATTTAGTTCTTAACCTTATGATTTTCTAAACAACATGGAATATGCTCTGAATTCTATACTATTTATTCATACTCAAACAACATTTATATTTTAGTTATAACTGCATTAATTCTAACCAGCAGTTCAGAAAGAACTGACATCTTTGAAATATTAGCCTTTCCCCCCAACATATGGAGTGAATGTCTGTCTTTTTGTTTAGACATTTTTTTATTAAAGTGCTTACTATCATTGATCCATATCATAGTCAAAAGTTTAGTTTAATCAGAGAAAGGCACTTGTGTATATGTGTTCATACTTGTGTGTGAACACACATATGTAATTTGGTATGTTTCCAAATGTGTGTTGGTATTTTGGGTATGTAGGCAAGTGTGTGCATGTGTGCTGGTGATTAAAAGAATGTATACATGATATGACAAAAACTGTGTAAGAAGAAAGAGAAGAATTTACTCATTAATTGAATTAACCTGTGAAAGCCATGCATGTCCTAGTAAAAGTATGTTTTAAAGTTTCAAGACTTTCTTTTTTTAATATTGTCTCCATCTTTCAACTTGTACTTGTGTATAAAAAGGAAAACAGAGCTGTCAATAGACAGACAAGTGTGTTTTGAAGACAAAACTTACATATTTCCAAAGATACAATCAAATTCTCAAAAAATATTTTCTCAAACTTGACAAGCTCAGACTAATTCAGTAAAGACCAAAAGGCAAGACTTGACAAAGAGACAGAAAAATACCATGGGTATTTGTCTTTGTTTTTTCAAGATATTTTGATATATGATTCTATGCGCTTAACATCATTAATTAATATTACATTTTCTTTTTTCAAGTATTAAAACAATGAAAAGAAAATTAACTTCCAAGCAGTATCCTATACACAGGACTTTAGCTTATTGTAGATACATCTGGCATTGAAAGTGCCTGAGAGAATCATGGGTTCTTAAGTAAATAGTCTTACAATAATAAGTAGGCAGCAAGATATGAAAAGATTGAATTTGATATTTATGCTATAGCATTCAGAAATGATTTCTGCAATGGGCTTTTGAAACAATCAAAGTAAAATAATTTTAAAGTCCATGAAGATGAATATTCAGAAGTCTGAAATACATGTCCCCAAAATTTTCTGTCATATAAAATGAACATATTTGATTTTGTCAAATATATTGAACATTAAAATGAAAGACAAGCAACTAAATACTGGGGTAAATGTCTTGGATATCTAATGGATTGTAATTCAAAACAAGAGAAGACTCATTGACTGTGTTTGGTAAATTCAGCATGATCATGACCTAATGGAAATTTCTGATTTTCATTTTTCACTGGATACCTAAGTCAATCAACTCCCTGGAACTAATGGATGGTGCACGTATCCTTGAGTTGCAGACACACAGTTTGTCCCTAGTCTTTGGGCTTATATAGATGGACCATTCATACGCATCCCTGGTCCAAGGAACACCTGATTCTGTTTTACTATTCAACGTGCCTTCTGCATGCCTGGATTTTTCACTCTTTTACCAAGTGTGAAAGCATATTGTGTCTGATCTCCAAGGCCTGAAAAAATATATGATAAACGCATTTGATCTCATCCCTCCAACAAACGCTTATGAACCTAATGCTGAATGATATCTGTGTTTTGAGAGGTAAGGTTGTATTGTTGCCTTATCAAAAGGTGGAACACATATAGTAAATCAGAAACACAAGAAATATTATATAAAGCAGTAATTTGTACTAAGCTGAGGAAGCAAAATGATAAAAACTATAATATGGTTGAGTGATGCAAGATGGGATTGCCTATATTTGTCTGTAATTTGTATATGTTTGTATATAATAGAGAGGGAGGTGGAATCATAAACAGTGATAGACATAAAGAAAGGGACAAAAATAAACATATTCACATATACACTGACTACTCTAATATATAACAGAAGATAACCCTGTGTTTACATATGTTAGCAGTAAATATTCCATAATTAGTCTGTCTCATTGTAAATTGATGTTAACTCTTCCAGTTACTTTCATCTTCTATTATTATAGCTTTTAGCACCTTTTATGTTAAATAATTACAACATAATTATAGGAGACAAATGGTACATATTTATTCATTGAGAAGATTCACATATACAAAATGCTATAATATAGAAATATAATTTTTCATTTCCCTATGACAGCATTTTAGTTTTGATTTAGTCATTACATTTATTTCATTTTGGATTTTGGTTGCTTTATGTTCTGACTTATTAATTGAGAACTTCATAAAATATATTTTTGAACAGCAACATTTTATTAATCTCAGCAATATAATCAAACTTAAATCTCCAAATGAAATCATGTCTCTCTCTCTCTCTCTCTCTTTCTCTCTCTCTCTCTGGCTGTCTGTCTCTCACTCTCAGCTATCTATCATCTATCTATGTATCTATGTATCTATCTATCTATCTATCTATCTA
>LOEQ01007940.1:48580-61269 GCA_001685075.1 Bramus lutescens
TATCTATCTATCTATCTATCTATCTATCTATCTATCATCTATCTATCAATCATCAACTGTCTGACTATATATATATCATCTATCATTTATGTATTTGTCTGTCTGTCTGTCTGTCTGTATATCTGTCTGTCTATTGATGTATCTATGTTTCTATCATCTATCTATCTGTCATCTATATATTTAAATATTTTACATCCTGACCTCATTTTCCCTCCCTTCTTTTCTTGCATTCTCTTCCCTCACCTTTCTGCTGCTTCCCCTTCAATCCACTACCCCTGTTTTCATTCATAAAGGTGCATGCCTGTAATGGGTATCAACAAAACATGGCATATCAAGTTGCAGCAATACCAGGCTCCTCTCCTTGTATTAAGACTGGACAAGACAATTCAGTGTGAAAAAATATATCTCCAAGTGTCAGCCAAAGCTTTAGCGAGAGAGCTTGTTTACATTGTTAGTTTGCATCAAGGAAATGACATTGGATCTAGCAGCTGTACTCCATTAGCTGGGAAATATAAACCGAATGCTTTGTTTTTATACATATGTCTCGTGTAGTGTGTGTGTGTGTGTGTTTTTCTACCATAATATTTTTACTGCTTATTTTGTACTTTAACGAAAGGCACCCAGATCATACTCACTTTTGAGTCCTCCCAGTTCTACCACTTGCAACCTCTCCACATTACACAAAAATCGAAGAAAAAAAGACTAAAATTGCTAAGTCCATTTTGTGTTGCCCATATAATACCTATCGAACAAGAACATGAAATTGAAAGATTAGGAAATTGGAGGCGACAGAAAAATAGTGGGATGGAATTAATGTGGTCAAAATATACTTTATGCACCCATAGGGCATATACCCAAAGGATGGCTCGATTATACCACAAGGACACCTGTTCAACTATGTTATGGCTTGCCTAGATCCCGGAGACTTGGTAAATGGTTTGATAAAACATCCCATTTAGAGCTGAACATGCAAGTCTCTCATGGTTTGGCATTGTTCAAGTGTGGATCTCCATGTTAGCTACCATACCCTGCAAGAAGAATCTTCTCTGATGAAGTTCTAGTGATGCACTGTTATGTGGTTATGGTAATATGGTACAAGAAGTTACTTTTTTCTTCTAGCAGAAGAGCTGTAGCTTATCACCCAGAGTCTGTGACCTGTTTCAGCTTCTTTGCCTCACTAACATTAATAGGAGTGGGTTCCTCATCAGGAAAAGAACCTTTATTTATTTAATAATGGTTACTCTCTTAACAGTCACAGCACTGTTTCTCCAGTCAGCATGTCTTCCAGCCTTCATCCCTACTGTCTAGTGTTCATAGCACTGGAAAGGTATTTTAAAGGTTACTAGAGGAATAAATGATTGTCAGTTTCACCCAGGTACTATATCTGTGAGCTACAATAATACATGTGTTCAAGACATACCAGCTTGTTTTATTTTGAGATAGAATTTTTGTGTAGCTCAAGTTAGTCCAGAATTCATAATCCCTTTGCTTCTGCTTCTCTGATGCTGAGATTATGACTATATATCAGCATACTTGACTATAATTACACTCTAGAAAGAGAAAATAACCTTTATACTTTACAGGTTGAAACAAGGATTGCATGAGTTTAATCTTTATGACTATGTGAATTATTTGAACAAGTATATTTTTAGTGATATGTGGACACTTTGAGACATCTCTAAAATAAATACATCCTTTTATATATGTGTAATACTTTCCACTTTACTCCTAATAAAAAATGAAAAAACTATATAAAGTTATTCATATAAGAAATAAGGTATGAATTGATCTAAACTGTGCTTGGAAGATGCACAGATTTTCAGTGCTATATGTGTTAAAGAGTAGGTTCTAGAATGTGAAGACATTAGAAATGCCACTGGCATTTTATTTAAACAAAACATTCTTTAGCCCCTCTCATAAAGACTTGGATAGTTACTTTCTAAAAGAAGTATTTAAAGTAATTTTTAGGGACATTATATGACTTTAATTAAATTATTTTCATTTGAATCCCCTGATTGCATTATGTTTCCTTGAGAATCTACAGTATATGTAGCTCCAAAGCACATATCTCAAAAAGCCCTAGATCAAAAAAAATGGTAGCTAATGAAGACAAATATGCCTTGTCTTTATGCAGATCCAAATGATTAATTGGTATTGGATGAACTGTTGCCAGTGAGTCTTTCAGAATTATGCTTACCTATTGAGAAGAGCCTGGAGACACCTTTACAATTCTCCACCTCCAATTGATATATCTACAGAAATGTGTCTTAAAAGGGCAAAGCAACTTAAGCTCTTTTATGAACAGTGGCTTGAATTTTAATAGCATCATTAGGCTATGGTGTGTGACTTAGTGTCACTCTAAAGTGAGCATTATAAAAAAATCAGAAGCTAATAAACGTGTTAGTTGGGTGATAACTTCATCCACAGAAGGTCATACACATGAGTACAGCAAATTGACTGGTTAATTGTTCTCATTAAGCATGCAGGTTATCTTAAAGTTCTATTATTAGGGTGACCTTCAAAGGAAGAACTCCCTGACCATCTGAACAGCAACACCACCATTTCTTCCTATTGTCCCTGTCTAATATTTGTAGAATTAGAGAAATGCAAATGGCCTGCTACAATAGGTGCAATGTAATTTTTACCTAACCAAGGGATTTGTGAAGCATGTCGATGGCTCAAGGGGTATACAACTGAAGGTGCTAGAATAAACAAAAGTGCCAAAGTTTATATCAATAAAAATGGACAACAAGGTGCTCATTTTTTACTGTTGTAGAATAGCACCTTATGAGTATAGACAAAACCTGTTGCATGTGTTTAGTGGAATGAAATTGTTGTGCCAAACTTTGCTGTACACTGCAAATGAAGTATGTTATGTTCTACATCAGCAAAACAGAACTTTGGAATGTGGAATGGCAGCCATAAATAAATATTTAAAAGTCTTTGAATGATGGGCAATGATTATACATTAATTGTTACTTTCCCCGAAAGTAATATACATTTTCATCTTGAACTCTTTGTGTTCTCTGTATGGAGCCATCCTTGCCACACGTGTCACATCTCTGTCATTACAAGCAGCATGGACTCTTAACTGTGGGATTGCAATACCATGAATAACAGCCGAAATTAATGCATAGTCTTAAGTTATGTACTCTCTCTTTCATGTATCTGGTCCAGGGTAAGGGAAGTGTACCATTCACTGAAAACAGCAAAAATAGATGCTGAAAACAATCTTATAAAATTAATAACCACCATAAATTTTGTATACAATAAGTGGATATTGCTTGATAAACAATGATGTACATAATACTGTTTGCAATCTATGTCAGGTGTAGTCAGTGATTTAATTTCTTTTAAAACTCTGTTAAAGATTCTGTAAAGGATCCCTCGTTCCTTCATTGTGTGATGATTTCTGTGTTGTTTAAAAAATACTGGGGAAATTCTTTTTTAAAATAATTTATTTAAATATTAAAAATTTCCACATCCTCCCCTCCTGGGAAATTCTTTTGTTAGGAACAGATATCCATAGTCCCACAACAGTCAGACACAGACAAAATGACAGATTCACAAAACATGGTTTCCTGTCCCTAACTCTTTCTAAATTCTGTCCACTTCGCCACCCACCCAATATTGTGTTCTATGTTTCTCTCTTTAGAAAACAAATACACAGTCAAACAAAACAGATTGCTTTAAAAAATATAAACAAATACGCATATAGCCAGACACACACAAACAAAACTCATAAAAACACAAACTTGGAAATAATCATATACAAGTAAATGAATGATGAGATAAAAATGCCCAGACAAAGCATAATCCTATTTTATCATCTGTTTTCTCTGGTTTTATGATCTTTGCCCCTTCCACAGCACTCCCTGAGCCTTGAGGCAAGGGATTTGATGAACACATCTCAGACCTTGGAATCACATGTGCAGAATGGGGGACAGAGGCTATCTGCCTCAATGAAATTACTAGAAATATATACAGGCCAGGAGATTCAGGCTTTACAAAAGACAATGATAAAAAGATTTGAAATAATTGAAGAAATTATTGGAGCTGATGAACAGGGGAAGAAGGCACAGGAAAGGATTCAACATCACCAGTAGCTGTCAGAGATGACTTACCCAGGGTTTTAGCTTCCTTCTCTGTAATCTACTCTGACAAAGTGTCAAGAGATAAAGGCACAAAAGGATTCATAAAAGTAGATGGATTCCTATAAGAATGAATGATCTAAAAGAAATTAAGCAAGCTGTTGTAACTTATGACTTGCATCCCACATTTGTTATGGAGATGATAAAGACATTGTCTTATAGCATCAAAGCAACACCACATGATTAGATTATGTTAGTTTCAGCAGTGCTAGATGATAGCCCTCAATTAATGTTTAGAATTTATTTCAGAGAAAACCCAAAACATTGGGGAAAAGCAAAAGGCCTTGAGAGTTCCCATGATCAAATTCTCAATGAAGGCACTTATGCTGACCCATAAGGTTCAAGCTCTTTATGATGAACAAATCTTGTCCCTAGGCTATAAAGCAGCCTTAAATGTTTGGGACAGGATTCAAGAACAAAGAAATAAATTGAATCATATACCAGGGTTAAACAGGGCCAGAGAGAACACTCTATTGACTTTTTGCAAATATTAACTGAGGCTGTATAAATAGGAGTAACAGACTCAGATGCTACATGAAACTTAATGAATCTCTGACTTTTTAAAATGCTAACTTAGAATGCAAAAAGATACTTGAGCCTTTAAACATTGATAAATGGATCCTGCATATAATGAACATTGAGACATTTGACTATAAAACTGAATCTTAGGTAAGAAAAGCAATTTCCAAAGGAATGAAGAGACATCAAAATGCCAAATGTTTTAATTGTGATAGAATAGGACATCTGAGAAGGGATTATAGACAAGGAATTCCTAGGAATAATATCTCCTCTGGAAATGGTAAGAATCAGAGGATTTAGTTTTTAGATATATGTAGAAGGTGTGGCAAAACCTGACATTGGACCAATGAATGCACATCAACAAAGAACCAACAAGTCATCCCAATATCATCAGGAAACTCCTTGAGGGGCTTCTCTCAGGCCCCCAAGCCCAAAGTGGCCCAGTCATCCCCAGTAACTATGGAGGAAATGTCTCACCAGGAAAATTAAAAAAATCCAGAACATTCTGAAAAAGACCATAGTATTCTAGATGATGCCATAAACATGGAGGATAAGTCAAAAATAGGAAAAATTTCAAAAGTAAATAGGAAATGTATATTCTGGCAGACTTCTATAATTGATCAAAGACCAAAGCTAAGAGTGTGTATAAATGAATGGCATTATAATTGTTGGTTTGATAGACACAGATGTGGTTGTGAGAACCATTATTCCAGAATCTTGGCATCCAAAGTGGCTTCTTCAAGAGGCAGATGTTTAATTGCTAGGAATTCGAACCAGATGTCAAGTTAAATAAAGCATGAGATGGGTTGACTGTAATGGGCCAGAAGGTCAAAGAGGGAAGCCGAGACCACGTGTGGCTAATATTGCAGTCAATTTATGGAGTCATGTTTTGCTGCAGCAATGGAATACCCAGATTAACATTCCTTCAGTCTCAGGAACTCATAATTCTGAGAAGCATATTATAAAGTATTATACACAAAGGTCACCAGCCATTCAGGCTGCACACTGCACAAGAGCATGAAGCAAATGCAAACCTTTATAGGTACCAACTGCCCTAACTTTATAATGGTTAACTGAGAAACCAATATGGTTTATTTAGTGGTCTTTAGCTGAGAATAAGTTTCAGGCTTTAGTGCAACTGGTACAAAAGCAATTAGATGCTCACCATAATGAAGAATCAACCAGCCCTTAGAATTCTCCTGTATTTGTTGTAAAAATTAAATCTGATAATGGAGAATGGTGTCAGGTCTAAGAGCTGTCAGTAAGGGAATTCAACCTATGGGCCCTCTACAATCTTAAATTGCTCTGCCTTCTCTATTACCAAAAGGATTGCCTCTTATAGTTATTATTTGAATTATTGCTTCTTCAGTATACCTTTACATGAAAAGGATGGAGAAAAATTTGACTTCACAGTGCCTACTTATAATAATTCTCAGCCTACTAAGAGATATTAATGGACTATCCTCACACAACAAAAGGTCAATAGTCCCACACTGTGCCAATACTTTGTAAGTCAGCCATTGGAAATAATGCATAAGCAATTTCCCAAGTCTATAATTTACCATTACATGGATGACATTTTGCTATCTGATTCAAACATAGATACTTTAGAATGAATTTTTGAACAAGTAAAGAAAGTTTTGCCAAAATAGGGGTTACAAATTTCTCCTGAAAAAATACAAAGAGAAGATTCTGTCAGTGACCTAAGTTATAAAATAGGTTTGCAGAAAATTGGAACACAAAAGGCACAAATTGGGAGAGACTCGTTGTGGATTCTTAATGAGTTTTGAAGATTATTAGGAGACATTCCCAGTCTATGACTGACTGTTGGGATAACACCTGATATAATAATTATAATTAAATAAAACCTTAGACAGTGATAAAGACTTTGATAGTTCAGAGAATTAACAGCTGAATAAGAAAAGGAATTGACAATTGTTGTGGAGAAATTATTGGAGGCACATGTGGATAGGGTGAATCCAAATCTTAACTGCATTCTAGTCATATTTCCTTCCAGAATTTCTCCTACAATACTTTTAATGCATATGGATTATATTATTTTAGAATGTATCTTTTTATCACATAAACCAAGTAAAAAAATTAAAAAAAACTTCATGAAAAAAGTCTTTAAATTACTTATAAAATGTAAATTGAGATATCATCAATTAACAGATGTAGAGCCATCAGAGATTGTAGTGCCTTTGACTACTGATGAAATAAAAAGGTTATGGGAAGACAATGAACCATGGAGAAGAGCTTGTGCTAATTTTTTGAGAGAAATTAATAGCAATTATCCCAAAAGCAATACACTTAACCTTATAAGGAGAACTTCTTGGATTCCTCCCCAAATTGTACATGATGCCCCAATAACTGGAAACCATACATTGTATACTATGCAAATAAATCAGGGAAGAAAGGATAAAATCAGAATATATATATGGTGGAACAAAGTCCTTATAATTCTGTCCAGTAGGCAGAATTCTATGCTATTCTCAAGGTGTTAAGGGATTTTAAAGACCCACTTAATATAGTTACTGATTCACAATATGCAGAAAGAGTTGTCTTTCATAGTGAAATTGGTGAATTTTTACCAGATGATACAGAATTGATTTCTTTATATATCCAGGTGCAAGACATAATCACGAATAGGCTTCGCCCTATATACTTAACACACATATGATCCCATATGGGTCTGACTGATCCTCTACCACAAGGTAATACAGAAATTGATCAATTATTAATTGGAAGCATGTTGCAGGCCTCAGAATTTCATAAAAAACATGATGTCAATAGCAACGTTTTAAAGAGTTTTCTTTAAGCTAAGGAGATTATAAAGAGATGCTCTAGTTGTTATTTCTATAACCAAGCACTGCTACCTGCAGGGACTAACCCAAAGGGTACTCAAAGGAATGAAATCTTGCAGATGGATGTGTTACACTTTTCAGAATTTGGCAAATTAAAATAGGACACCACACCACTGACACTTATTCAGGTTTTCAATGGGCAACTGCTTTAAGCTCAGAAAAGGCTGATTCAGTAAACACATTTATTAGAAGTTCTGGCCATCTTGGGTATACCAGTATAAATAAAGACAGATAATGGTCCAGCATGTGTCTCTATGAAAATGAAATATTTTTGCTTATTATAACATTAAGCATATTACATGTATACCACACAATCCTACAGGTCAGGCAGTTATAGATAGATCAAATTGAACTATAAATAGTATGTTAAACAAATGGAAAGGGGTGAAACATACCCCCAGAAACAGATCACATAAAATTTATTAACCTTGGTTTATCGTAATGTTAATGGGAAATGGACAATAGCAGCAGAGAGGCATTGGATGATAGAAAAGTCTTCTGAATTAAATCAGCCAGTTTATTTCAAGGATACATTGACCTCACAATGGAAGCCAGGAGATGTGCTACATTGGGGAAGGGGTGTTTCTCTTGTTTCTACTGAGAGAAGAAAAACTGTGGATACCATCAAAATTAATAAAGATTTAATTTGAAAAGCAGAAACTTTTTGAAAAAGAGAAATGACAGTTCATCCACAACAGTGACAACCATACATATGGTAAAGAAACCTCATAAGTGTTAGAGCAGGATTCTGTTCTTGTCTTTGCAGGATATTCATCTTCAAAAATTCAAGAGACCTTGGATGATTGAATGCTGACTTATGGAAAAACAACGATCTACTAAGGATCATTGAGAAAAAGGATCATGATTTACACATACATTATTACATAATACATACATACATATATATATATATANGAGAGAGAACTGGTTTTGGAGTTGGACAACGGCTTTGTTCTTCTCTAAATCAAAGCATATTGTTAAAAGAAAAAAATAGTTTCTGTCTCATGTCAAGGGACATTTGGTATGAAACAGAAAGAAAAAAGAATTATGAAAAAAATTTACTCTTATTCATATTTATTTTTTCTCTGTCATAGCTTTAATTTAACATATATGTCTGTATATGTCTATATAAATAATCTTTACGTTTTCCACAATGAATAATGAATTTTCTTGCACTAACCTTTGAAGTTTCCAGGAAGAAGATGGGGCCCCACAACAACAACCTGGATGATATGATGTCATGATGCTGATAGTGTTACTATAAGACCTGTTTTTGGATACCAGCTGCTCAAGATGGTTCCAACTTGATTAGCTGAAATGGTCTACATTTTTACAACATTCTGGCAAGAACTCCAAATAGGAACATCAGAAAAACCCACCAAATACTCAGTGACTGCTTGCAATTATACCAGACAGTAATCTTGGAACTTAACCATCATTTTTCTTTCACAGGGTCCCATAGAAAGAGCATCACCCCCATGACAGCTGGAAGTAATAATAATAATAGTGAGTAATAGAGTGAATATTTGTGAGTTATTATTTATAGGCAATTTACATTGCTATGAATTCCTGTATATTGATACAAACTTAAATTATATTGAATATGTTCTTATTTTCATCCACCATATTTGTATACCTATGCAACATTATTTAGTCATATTGAAGGAATGCATGCTTGTACCTCTGCTTAAAACATTTTTGTATATTGATACATTTTTAGGATTTATTTATCGTATTGCAATGTACATTTCTATCCCTGATCAAAATATTTATACATTGCTTATATTTTGAGGTCATTGTCCTCATTTGTTGCACAGTTGTTTATCGTATAATATTCTAATATGAAGTCTTAGTCTTTAAGTTATATAGGTATTAAGAATTATAGATCAATAGTCATCTATGTTTGTCATAGTGAGACTAATCAGGTTCTTTAGATATATAGAGATTATATTCTGCATAGATCGGTAATCTTCAACACTTCAAAGAGCTGTAGAATATGGCATTTAAATAACTTAGGGTTCTGTTGAAGTGAGACAAGATTGCTCCTGGAAGCAGCCATCTAGTCCCGAGAGAATGTTGAGCACCAAAGACACTCCACTTGGAGCTTGTATTCTTCTTGGCAAAACTGGCCTTTGCAAAAGAACTGCCTATGCCTCAACCACTGCTAAGGTACATGGTATCCTGAAATGGATAAGCAGGGCTGTCAAATCTTTTCAAGACAGGGTAAGATAATTTTGAAAAATTTCCTGCCTCTGAAAATGGTCTGTCAGTTACTCTANTATGAAGTCTTAGTCTTTAAGTTATATAGGTATTAAGAATTATAGATCAATAGTCATCTATGTTTGTCATAGTGAGACTAATCAGGTTCTTTAGATATATAGAGATTATATTCTGCATAGATCGGTAATCTTCAACACTTCAAAGAGCTGTAGAATATGGCATTTAAATAACTTAGGGTTCTGTTGAAGTGAGACAAGATTGCTCCTGGAAGCAGCCATCTAGTCCCGAGAGAATGTTGAGCACCAAAGACACTCCACTTGGAGCTTGTATTCTTCTTGGCAAAACTGGCCTTTGCAAAAGAACTGCCTATGCCTCAACCACTGCTAAGGTACATGGTATCCTGAAATGGATAAGCAGGGCTGTCAAATCTTTTCAAGACAGGGTAAGATAATTTTGAAAAATTTCCTGCCTCTGAAAATGGTCTGTCAGTTACTCTACGTCTTAGCCAATGTTGATTGCTTCAATTTTGTAAATGAAACTTTGAGTGATTGCCCAGGTAGCCAGTTGTCTCTGTCATTTGGTATACGTTTTGGAAGTTGTTTGATTGCACTCCCTGCTTTTTGAAGCAATATTATTTCCCTTCTTGGATCTTTGATGGGGTTATAGACTATAGAGTTGTAGTTACTTTCCTCTCCTGACTTTGCCAAGTTATTTATTATACAAGATTTAAACTAGTTAGGATAGGAAAATTATTGAATATATTTGTTCTTATTGTATACAATTTTGTGTTAGGCTTAGAACCCTCTTATTTAAACAAAAGGGGGAGGTGCTGTAGGAAGTCTTATAGCCAATAGTCACTCACCCACTGGGGCATGGCCTCTTATACTATTTATGCCTATGTAGTACATGCACCAGTCTCTTTTCTGGCTTCGGGATTTAGTTTCTGATCTCCATTCCAGCAGAGGATTCTGATTTGTGAATCTACCCATAAATAAATAACCATTTATTTCTCAATTCTGATCTAGTATGGGATTTCTTTTAAGTGGCCATCTTCAACAGTTGAACTTTCTGTAATGTATCACAGTACAATGTCATACTGTTTTACCCATCCATTAGTAGATATCATGTCTGTCTCCATTGCATGGCTGTTGTGAATAGTTCTGCAATGCATATTCATATGCAGGTATCTCTAGGGTATGCTGATATGAATTTTAAAGTAGATACCCAGAAGTGGCATAGTTAGGGCATATGGTGTCTCTATTTTTGCTTCTCTGAGGAATCTCCATCCTGATTTCCATGGTGACTAGAGAAATTTACATTTCAATCAGCAGTGTGTAAGTGTGCTTCTCTGTCTCATACCCATCATTTGTTCCCACCATTCTTGTAATGAGATGGAATCTTGTTCGACATTAAAAAATAATAATTTTACTCAATGAAGTTCAGATTAAGAATGCTTTATTCAATAGAGAGCAAACCCCAGACAAAAAATAATCTGAGGGTGGTGTTGGTAGTGTAAAGCCAAAAGAAAAAAAAATTGGACTATACCAAAAAATGTATTATACCAGATACAGGCAATGGGGAAAAGTTTCAAAGGTTTATGTTACCAGAGGCTTCAAGAACATTCTTTGATTAAAGCAATTTATTCTATGCTGTAAAAAAAAATGGACCTCTGGGAAGTGCAGATATCATGCTTGAGCATGTTCTACCCAGGTTGATTTAGTGGCTAGTAGAAACTAGGAACAGATCGATGAAGCTAAGAATGGTCAGCTAAAATGGTGTTAGGACAAAGCACAGTCATTTTCCCCATTTTAATTATAATAATATACTCACCCAACTAAACTAAAAATAAGTTTGTTTTCTGAATTATAGGTGTAGTTACACATAATAAAATATTTCCTACCATTCTTGGTATTCTAGGTCCAATATCATTCCCAAAATTAAAAACATAATGCCTACCTAGGAATGAGATTAAGGCAGCTGAATTTCAGAACAGTAGTGAGAGAATATATCTGCAGCATTGAATGTTCCATCTTATCTGTTGTATACCTTAGGCACACAAGGAAAAAGGAAACAACTATTAGAACTATTTATTCTACATGAAAATGTATGGATTTAGCATACTGAATTCCATAAAGTAAGAACCAAATTAACTTATACCTTGAAAAGTCTCAGAATTCATTAGTAGGAGATTCTAATTAAAAAGCATCTTAAAAGCACTAAATTAAAACACAATATTTAATAAACCATCTGTCAATATTAACATTTGAACTGACTGGAGAATGACTGAAATTCTCAGTTATGACACTGCCTGTGAGAACCGAACATATGTAAAATCTGTTACTTCAAAATCTCATGTGGACTAGGGAGATGCATGAGATATTCGCAACAATGTAACTTGTAAATTTTATACTTACAAGCAGAAAATTTTATCATGATGAGATGCAGATCAAAATATCACAGCTTAGGGAGAAACCTTTACAAGCCACAAAGGACTTGGATATTTTAAAGCAAAGTATTAATATACATATATCTCTTAGTATAATGTACTGTCCAAATTATGTTCATGCTGTGGAGAATTTCCGTTCAACTAAATGCAGTATTCTATGTGTACTGGCATTAGCATAGACTAATTCTAAAAATATAATTTCAGGCACAAGTCAGATATAAAGCAAGTAAGTCTTGCTGAATAACTCTACTTGTAACACCAACCTCAGCAGTTCCTAAAGACAATGCTGCAAGCTAGGACAGCAGGTCCAATGTGGGAACACAAAAGATAGTGACTAGAAGGTCTAAGTGAAAACATCTGATCATCCCACCTGAAAGACATCCCGGTGCTACTCTGTAGTAATGAGGCCAGCAGGCCTGCTTTCAGTCCCACCTAGCACGGCTAGCTTATACCGGGAAATAACAACACACAAATTGTATTCATTTAAGC
>LOEQ01007940.1:61301-84879 GCA_001685075.1 Bramus lutescens
AATTCTCACATCTTGGTTAACCCATTTCTAATAATTTGTGTAGCACCACGAGGTAGTGGCTTACTGGGAAGATTCTAACCAGCGTCTGTCTTGGAGAGGAGAGTCATGGCGTCTGACTGACTCTGCTTTCTTCCTCCCAGAATTCTGTTCTGTCTCCTCTACCCACCTAARGGCTGGCCTATCAAAAGGCCAAGACAGTTTCTTTGTTAACCAATGAAAGTAACACATAGACAGATAGCCCTCTTATATCACTTAAGGGAAAAGCAAATCAATATTTGATTTGCAAATGAAAATACGAATTTTCAACAAAAAGGTTATTCTGGGAAAACAAACCACTCTTAATGTAGGCTCATGTCCAGGAGGACATGGCCAACAGGAAACAAATTCAGTGGTATCTTTGGAGATTCATTGTCTCATAGCATATTTTTTTCTTGATTGGTACTTTATATAAATATTGTGGTTTCCATTGTTATTTTTAATGATATTCCTGTAGATTCAAAGATGAAACATGTATGTCTCTGTGTCTGTTATGTGTATCTTTTGATTTTCATTTAACCCATTTCTTCTCTTAGTTTTTTCCTATTCTGATTGTATTTCTTTCTGTTTTGTCTTATAATAATTTTTTATCCTACTATTAATCCTTAGTTTACTATTTTCTAACAACAGACAGAAAAGGGGGCAGATTTGGATGAGAGGAGAGTTTGGGAAGAACTGGAAGAAGTCAGAGGAAGGCAAAATTGTAATTAGAATATATTGTATCAAAACAATCTGTTTTCAATGAAATTAGAATAAAAGATTAAATGCAATCACAATCAAAATTCTAATGCAATTTTTCATAGAAATATAAAGAAAAGCAATGTAATATTTATACTGAAGCTTAAAAGTCCAAGATAATGATAACAATGCTGAAGGAAGAACACTGAACATCATCGTATCTATTTTCAAATCATACTAAAAGGTCACAATGGAAGCAAAATGTCATTGGCCAAGCCAGAAGAACATAGATCAAAGAAATAAAATTGTGGGTTCAGACACTGTCCCAAGCAACAACAGCTGCCTTATTATTTATTCTAATATGTTAATGATGGCCAATATCTACAACATAAGATCTAGGAAAAGTAGATTGGCACATGCAGAAAAAGAAGTTATATGTTCATTATTCAGTAGTATAATAAATCAACTTTAAATGGATCAAAACTTCAACATAAGACCCAACACTCTGAAACTGATAGAAGAAAAAGTAGGGAGGGCACATTTCAAATTACAAATAAAGCTAAGAGCTTTGTCCTTTGAGCAGTACACTGGTTACATATGAGAATAACTATCAAAAATGCCACCTCACTCTTGTGTGATATTTTGTTTGTGTTCAAACAAATAAAACTTGGTTAGAGTATGAGGGTAGAGCTAGCCACTAGTTAACCATAGAGATCTGTTATTTTGTACAGAGAGGAGACAGGAAGTAATAAGGTTGGGTGGAGATAGGATCTCAGCCCTTTTGGTTGGAAGAACCCTAATGGTACAAAGTCACTGGTAGCTGCTCCACTGCTTCTCTGATCCTTCAGGATTTTACCCCAATATCAGACTCCTGATTTTTATTAAGATTAAGTAGATTCATGCTTCACCTTGCAAAACTAAAATCTGTAAGAATTTCAGTGAGAAAGAAATGACAAGGCAAAGTACAAAATAGGCCAGAACCTTTGCAAGACAGTCACATAAGAAATGATTAGTGTCTAGAATACACAGTAGAGAAAAAGAGAAAAACAAAAACAACAACAAAAAGACCTTAAACTTTAAGAAAATAGACATCCCAATAAGAAGAGTGGTTTTTGTAGCTGACTAGGAATGCCCTGCCGCCTTTATTTTATTTTATTTTATTTTAAATATTTTTATTTTTGATGTAGGAGGGTCATCTGTCTATGTGTTACTTTCATTGGTTAATAANAGCCGTGCGGGAGCTGGGCTGGACGAAAAGCAGGGCCCGCTCCCCTTATTACTACATATTTTATTTACCCTTTTTCTTTTTATGTTAATGTTTCTCTATATAGCACTGGCTGCCCTCAGCATAAAGCCAGCCACAGTGTACATCACAGAAGAGAAAGTTGGAAGTACACTTGAACGCATTGTCACAGAAGACTACTTCCTAAATATAATCCCAGTAGCATAGATACTGAGAGAAACAATTAGTAAGTGGGACCACCTGGAACTGAAACGCTTCTGTAAAGCAAAATACACTGTCAACAAGACAAAATGACAGCCTACCGAATGGAAAAATAGCTTTACCAACCGCACATCAGAAAGAGGTCTGACCTCCAAAATATACAAAGAACTCAAGAAATTGGTCTTCAAAAGAACAAATAATCTGCCGGAGGGGGGGTGGCAGTAAACACCTTTAATCCCAGCACTTGAGAGCAGAGACAGGCAGATCTCTATGAGTTCAAGGCAAGCCTGGCCAACAAGAGCTAGCTCCAGGACAAGCTCTAAAGCCACAGAGAAACCCAGTCTCAAAAAAAAAAGAACAAATAATCTAATAAAAAAAAATGGAGTATAGACCTAAACAGAGAACTCTTGACAGAGGTATCTAAAATGGCTGAAAGACACTTAAGGAAATGCTCAACATCCTTAGTCATCAGAAAAATACAAATCAAAACAATTCATGGATTCCATCTTACACCTGTAAGAATGGCCAAGATCAAACGCATTGATGACAACTTGTGCTGGAGAGGATGTAGGGTAAAGGGAACACTTCTGCATTACTGGTGGGAATGCAAGCTGGTGCAGCCCCTTTGATATCAGTGTGACGATTTCCCAGAAAATTTAGAAACAACCTTCCTCAAGACTCAGCAATACCATTTTGGGGTATATGTCCAAAGGATGCTCAACCGTGCCACGAGGACATGTGTTCAACTATATTCATAGCAGCATGTTTGCCATAGCTAGAACCTGGAAACAACCTAAATGCCCTTGACCGAAGAATGGACAAAGAAAATGTACATTAAAACATCAGAAAAAATAACGACAGCTTGAATTTTGCAGGCAAATGGATGGAGCTGGAAAACATCATTTTGAGTGAGGTAATCCAGACACAGAAAGACAGTTATCACATATACTCACTCATAAGTGTTTTTTAAACATAAAGCAAAGATAACCAGCCTACAAATCTCAATCCCAGAGCACCTAGACAACAATGAAGACCCTAAGGGAGACATACATAGAGCTAATCTACATTGCAAGTAGAAAAAGACAAGATCTCCTGAGTAAATTGGGAGCATTGGGACCTTGGGAGAGGGTTGAAAGTGAGAGGAGAGGCAGGGAGAGGACCAGAGAAAAATGTATAACTCAATAAAAATCAATTTACAAAAAGAGAAGTGTGTTTTCTTGTCTTCTTTTCGGAGTCTGGTGTCAGTCCATCAGCAAATGATTGGTTCTTTTCTTGAGTTTTCTTTTGTCTGAGTATTTTTTCATGTCAGCAAAGATGAAATTAGAATACAAAACAATCCCAAAGCCTCTGTTACTCTATTAGAAAATATATGTAAATATATCAACTAGTATAAAATACTAAAGCTGCTAAATTAAAATTCTAGAGCTTAATCCTTGAGTCTATTGAACTTGGATGAATTCAAATTCACTTATGTATAGAGATATAGTCTATGGACATTCTGAACTTTAAAGATGTACTTGATAGTACATTCCTATTTTAATTTCTCCACAGCAGTTTTTTTTTAAAGGAAAAGGTGAAATAACATGATAGTTATAAGAAACAATCAATATATGCGATTTCCTAGATAGCCATCAAGCAAAGACTAGCAGGAAAACTCTGACATTTCTAAAAGGAGATCTGGGAATCCCATGCTCCCTTTTTCAATTACTTCAATTCAGCCATCAAATGAGCTGGATGAAATCTGCTATATGGATAGCTAATTGACTTGTTGCAAAATCATGGAATAGGAAGCTCTGGCTTTCTTTCTCATTCAAATACTTGCTTATTGACTCTCCATGCATGAGAACTTTTATGAGTCAAGGAGTTTGACCACTACTCACATTCATTAAAAAATGACCTGAGGAAAGGAAAAAGTATATAGGAATAGAATGCTCATGTATTGCTTTGCAACTATTACTCAGGTCAGCAGACATGGGAATGCTAATGAAATTGGTGTAACTATATCAAGTGGGCACCTAGAAGCTTGAAAATGGAATGGTTGTTTATAGCAACTGTCATATATTTCTGAACAGTCCTTCCCAATCCCTGGTAACTGAACAAGAGCAATCATTTGAAGAAGCTTGTTGAAACTCCCAGAGAAATCTCTTCTATTTCCCCTTGATATCTAATCTCTCTGGGGCTTTGGATTGTAATGTGGTTATCCTTTAAATTACAGCTAATATTCACTTATAAGTGAGTACTTACTGTGTTTGTCTATAACCATCTGGGTTACCTCACTCAGGACTTTTTTTTTCTAGTTTCATCTAGGTGTCCTCGAATTTTCTGGTATCCTTGTTTTTAACAGGTGAGTAGTACTCCATTGTGTAAATGTATCACGTTATCTTTATTCATGTTTCAGCTGAGGGGATTCTAGATTATTTCCAGGTTGTAGCTATTGCAAATAAAGTGGTTTTGAACATAGCTGAGCAGGTTTCCTTGTATGATTAAGCATCTTTTGTGTGTATGCCCATGAGTGATATTGCTAGGTCTGGTGGTAAACTGATTTGCAAATTTCTGAAAAAAAAAATTTTATTTCCAAAATGGGTGTACATGTTTACACTCACACAAGCAATGGAGGATCTTTCCTGTGCTCCACCTCCTCTCCAGCATAAACTGTCAGTAGTGATATTGATCTTAGATATTGTAGCAAGTGTAAGATGAAATCTAAGAGACATTTTGATTTACATTTCCATGATGGCTAAAAATGGACATCTCCTTAAATGTTTTTTTTTCAGTTATTTAAGAGTCTTTTGTTATGAATTCTCTGTTTAGATCCATACCCCATTTTAATTGGTTTATTTGATTTTCTAATATTTAGTTTCTTGAGTTCCTTATATAATTTGAAAATCAGTCTTCTGTTAGATATGGACTTATTGAAGACATTTTCCCATTGTGTAGGCTGCCAATTTGATCTATTGACAATGTCTTTATGTCTTCATAGGTTCCCATTTTTTTAATTTTTTGATGTAGTGCTTATGCTATTGATGCTCTGTTCAAGAAGTTGTTATTTGTGCCATTGCCTTCAAGATTACTTCCTACTTTCTTTTCTATCATGTTCAGTGTACCCGGATTTATGTTGAGGCCTCTGTCCATTTATACTTAAGTTTTGTGCAGGGCAATAGATATGGATTGATTTGCATTCTTCTACATGTCCACATACAGTTAGACCAGCAGCATTTTTTGAAAATACTATTTGTTTCAAAGACATGAAGTTATTGTCATATAGGACATAAATTGAAGAAGATATCAGAAGATGGAAAGAGTTTCCATGTACATGGATTGGTAGGGTTAATATAGTAAAAATGGCCATCTTGCTAAAAGCAATTTACAGGTTCAATGCAATCCCTATTAAAATACCAACACATTTGTCTATAAACATTGAAAGAATTCTTAACTTCATGTGGAAAATCTCCAGGATAGGTAAAACCATCCTGTATGATAAAATAGTTTTCAGAGGGATCTCTGATTTCAAGCTCTACTACAGACTAATTGCAGCAAAACACACATGGTTTTAGCTTAAAAACAGAAAGATGAAACAATCAAGTCCCTGTTGTAAATCCACACACCTAATGGACAACTGATATTTTAAAAACAAGTAAAAATTATAGAATAAAAAATAGAACATATCTTCAAAAAATTGTGGTAACAGATAAATAACTTGAACTGGCCATCTCCTGTGATCGGATTGGTGTGTAGCCCAGTTGACATTAGAGGTGTCATTTAGAACTTATGGAAACAAATACAGACCTACAGTCGAATATCAGATGGAGTTCAGGGACTCTTGCAGAAGAGGAGGAGAGAAGATTGTGGGAGCCAGAGTGGTCAGAAACACCAGAAGAGGACGCATCGAATCAACTAACCTAGGGTCGTAGGTACTCACAGACAGTAGACAGACAGGGAACCAACATGTAACTGATGTAGGCACTCTGCACATATGTCACAGTTGTATGAATTGATCTTCTTGTGAGACTTCTAACAGTGGAAACTAGTTCTGTCTCCAACTGTTTTACAGGTTTTTGTGGCTCCACTCCTCATACTAGGTTGCTCTACATGTCCTTTGTAAATGGGAAGGTCCTTAATCTGACTGCATCTTGATATATCATATTTTGCTGATACTCATGGGAGACCTGATCTTTCCTAAACAGAAAGAGAGGAGGACTGGACAGTGTTGGAAGCAGAGGGGAGACATGGAGGAGGGAATGGCAGGAGAGAGGAGAAACTGTGCCCAGGATGTAAAATGAACAAATATATAAAGTTATTAAAGTATTTTTAATAACCTCAGATAAATATTTTTCGATAATACCATACCAAATCAATGCATATCTTCACTATTGTGTTTTTTCAAAATAATAATCTGCACCTCGTGTACAGAATTTAAATTTGTACTTTATCTCTTTATGATAAGCTAAAATAGTTTTGTCATATATATCTGTGAATGGCATGCAAAAACATGCCAGTACAGCGGTGAGTTCTGTAGTCTGATCATTTGTACCTTCTATGAGGCTCCATGTGTGAGTTATATTTGAGACTTATCATCTGAAGATTCAGTCAAGGTCACATTTTAACATGAACAACAGAATGTACATTTGGTGGTTATTTAATCCAGATCTTAATAACTACAATAGGTCATAGTTCTCTGAATTTAACTAACTGCTAAGGAAATAAAATTGAGTAGTGTCTGATATACTAACCAGTTATAGGTAACAGCTTCTGGTGTTACCTAAGTCATTTGGATATATACAAACACTTATTCTAAATCAATGCATGGTGAATGCTAGGGAGAGTATCACAACGGAATTCAGAAGTTTTGCCAGCAATCTCTAATATTTTCTCATGTATCCTACAGTAAATCAAAACATACAGAGTCACTCTCACATGATGTAGGAGGGTCATTTGTCTATGTGTTACTTTCATTGATTAATAAATAAACTGCCTTGGCCTTTTGATAGGCCAGCCCTTATGTGGGTGGAGTAGACAGAANTTAAATGAATACAATTTGTGTGTTGTTATTTCTGGGTATAAGCTAGCCATGTGGAAGCTGGGTGGGACGAAAAGCAGCCCTGCGCTCCCCTATCACTACACTCACATATATTTCTGAAAATTTTCTCCCTCTCAATGGCATCTGTATTTAATACAGGGATATTATTTTAAGATATACCCAGCTTTTAGTAGAATGAAAGAGTTCCAATGTGGAACATCATAAAGAAACATGACCTCACAATATATGGTACTAAAAAAAATGGCATAAATAGGGAAGGACTGCGTAGGGATTTTAAAACAATTGATTTGTGCTGTAATTTGAGATATTTGAGAAAGTTATTCATTCTGTGTAGAACACTGTACATCAAGTAAAAATAAAAGAAATCTGAATTAAAACACAACTGGGCTTTGCTTCATGCATTCCTCTATTAATTAATATCTATTTTAGTTTTAATTAATAATTAATATACAAATTTTGTTCACTTTTAGGAATGTCTCCAAGTTTAAAGATTGCTGTAAAAATAGACCCACTATACTTTTTTGTTGCCAACAATACCTTTCTATTATTTTCACAGACCTGAGTGGATCTCTTTATTATTAATTATTAAAATTTAAGTAACTAATTGATAAAATATACAGTAAAGTTATTGATTATAAATAAATGGGTTTTCAATATATAGTGATATTATCATTGCTCATATTTATGCAGTGGTTAGTGAACATAATATTTTATTTTTTAGACATAAATGGTGATGTGGGATGTACTTCTGTATATGTGTTACTTCATTCCCCGAAAGAGATTATGGATGCTTGTCTTTGTTTAGTGTGTTGGCTACAAGTGTTATGGGTTCCTAGAGCTGGATGGAGCGGGGAGGACCTTGGACTTCCCATAGGGCAGGGAACCCTGACTGCTCTTTGGACTGGAGAGAGAGGGGAAGGGAGAGTGGGAGGAGGGGAGATTGGGAGGAGGTGGAAATTTTTAATAAAAATAAATAAAATAAATAAATAATAAAAATAAATTAAAAAATAAAAACAAGTTGTTACGGGTAATGCTCAGGAAATAATCTAAAGAAAGGAAATAGATTCAAAGTTCTTATTTTGAAAAGAAAAAATGGGGATATAGATATGACAGGATAAGAGAGTAAATTATTGGATCTTCTCTGAAAAGATAAAAGGGAGATATAGATATAATATAATAAAAATTCAGATTATTGAATCTACTTTTAAAAAAGCAATAAAGCACAGAAGGTCATCCCAGATTAGTATGGTTTTAATTCTTTGTAGACTATAAAATGATACATCACGTTTACTTAACAAATATTTATTTCATTGTGATAGCTATTATCTTCAAGATAAATTAAGCTCCCCACATCTAACACTAACCATTTGGAGTAACTAACCTCCATCCTAACTTTGGTCTGCTGACTTATTGTATCTCACTGAGAATGGAAGATAATTAATATTTAACTTTGAGCATGAATCAAGTTGCTTTGTATCTAGTACATGTTCCAGAATAGAAGCAATTCTACATTATTTTTGGTCTTCAAAGCTCAGAAAGATGTAATTATGGCTTAAGGAATATCACCATTGTGAAAAGAGTAAAATGGTTTAACTTTAGTTTTCAGTCTGTTTGCCAGAACTAGGCTTAATCCCAATAATCAATAGCAAGCTTCAATTTCCTGTTGTTTTCATTCTAGATCTCCATCCCATTAATATTTTATTCAATTTCATAGGCATAATCTTAGCTCTCAAAACACTGACTTTGAAGAATGCGTTTCATGCTGATATGAGTCACCATAATCAATCTCCAATTAACCAAAGTGACATATTTACTAAAGTTGTGTGTTTCCTCTTAAAGAGGAGTCCATATAGATTTAAGGGGTGAAAATGAAACAGCTCAATTATAAGATGAATTCAGTCCCTAGAACTCATGCATAAAGATCTCACCATACTGACAAAATTTCAGGGCAGGAGGATATCTGGGATGCACTGGCCTGTGAGCCTACTCTACCGGATATGTGCTAGGCTGTGAAAGAGAAGGATGCATACTGAGCAGGAAATTATGTGTCTGCCCTCTGGTCTACATGGGATGCAAGCATGCACACACACACACACACGCGCACAGGCGCACACACACACAATGTTTGGGGAAAGAGATATGAATACATATTCTGCTCCTTTCTTCACCCAAGAAAATTAACTATCACTTGTTGTCAATATTATTTCTTTATCTGATTTTGAATGACTGAATTTTTGTCTAATGAAAGATGCCTTAAGAAATAATGGCTATTTCTGCAAAGAGAGCTAAAGGTTTGAACATATACTATTATAGAATCATAACTATAATAAACTATTAAACTATCACTGGATTATGACTTTTAGTTTGGGAATAAAATTTACCCTAATGGAAAACACAAAACAGAGATATATTCCAAATAAGGTTTTTAAATATATCTTTAAACTTTTCTATATTTGAGAGTAAAAATTTAAAAGAAAAATCAGTCTAAATTTAGTTGTGTTCAGTAAAAATATTGTCAACTTATAAAAATATGATGCATAAATTTATGTTACAGAAGATAGTTATATATAATGATTTATGAACAGATATAGCTGATTTTACCATTCACAGATCAACAACTGAATCTTATTTAATTCCACTAAAGGAATTAAAAAATAATATACATTTTAGAAATTATTGCAATTTTACCAAACATCTTTTTGCTTCAATTTTTATAAGTTTATTGTTATGTATTATTATTTAATTGCCAAACATTTAAGCTTTAACTTATGTTATCATAATTTATTTTAAAATGAAATTGAAAGAAATGTCATGGCCACTTAAAATCACTTCCAAGTTCTTACTTCTCCTAGCTCCCAAAAAATCACTACTCTATTATCTTTCTCTAGATTTTTACAATACTGATATTTGCTATATACAGAATAATAAATTTTGTTGGCTTTTGCACATGCAATATTTTCAGGTTTTAGTCTATCAGTATATTATTTCTTTCCATTCCTACTAAAATTCCATTGTATGATACATACTGTATCATATATATTCATTGTTGATCGATACTTGTGCTGAATCTACATCTTGATTTTACAAATAAGACTACTATTAACCCTTCAAAACAAGTTGGTATGTGGACATATATTTTCTCTTTTCCTGAGGTTTAATATGACATTTCCTGGAGATTTATGAACAAGCATTTACTCATACCAAACATAGCATGGATGCTAGAAAAAAGAAGCTATTCCTCGAACACAAATTTTTGTAAACAAAGAAGTCTAGCAGGGTTACTTGCAGGAACATGGACAAGAGGAATGAATACTCAACCATTGTTCTTAACCAGAAAAGCTTTGCTATGAGATCAGCATTCCTGACATTCAAGCAGCTATACACAACATTCTTCTCCAGTGACAGTCACTGCTTACATAATCTCAAGAGGGGCCTTGTTATAAGGTTTTGTAACTCCTGAGAATTTCTGAAACCTTACAAGGGAAGTGTTGGTGTACAAAATTGCTGTATCCCTGTTTTGTAATCACAAAACTATGCTTAGTTTTCAAGGAAATAAATTGTTAGACATAGCAATAAATCATGACACGTAGTACAGAGGCTTCTAATCGTTTGCATTCTCTATAACATCTATTTTTTCGGTTATAGCCATTCTGCTGTATATTAACAATTTATACCACTTCTTCCAATTTACATATCTAGTTATCTTAATATTTTATATTTTCCTATTGATTAATGATTTTTAAATCAATTTTGTATATCATATGATATATGTTTCTAAGTCAATTTTGTTAGGATTATTAACATGAATTTTCAAAATATTTCTGAAATCAGTTGGATTTATGATTACATTCCCTATAACCTGCATTATCATAATCATGAATGTTGTTCTTGCAAACATTAGAATGTATTTTCTACAAAATGATTGCAACCTTCCTATTTTTATGAAGCTACAAACTGCAAAACATCATAAATGTGAGCGTTTTACACAACGACATCATAGAATAAGACAAGTCTTATTCCCATTCTCATTGACATAGTTCTTCAAATAAGATCAGAGTTCCCCAGTAGCATCCACTGCTGTTTGTTTGCCATGCATTGCTTGCTTAGTCATTGTAAGTTCAATTTCTTTCATGTGCTATGTGTCCATCCATATTTTAAGTTCTTCTTAAATCCTAATCAATTCTGTGTAACTTTTAGGGATTCATTTTTTAAATCTAGAGCATCTGTTTTATTGGGGCATATAGGCTATGCAAATGTAGATTTCACTGTCTTCTCATGTGCGTTTATGTGACTTCAGTCTTATTTACTTTCATGTATCTTCTGTCTCCCTTTCTACTAATACTTTATTTATTCCATTGTGTGTCATCAATAGCTCCTCCTCTTCAATTAGTGTCTACAATTTGCATTTGCCTCTTCAGATTATTCACGCAATTCTGTCTTTATATTATTTAAATCTTAGCATCTATTGCACAGTAAGCTGTCTTCATTTATCAATAATGTAATATATTTTCCTTCAATTTTAAAGATTCTGAATGTATTGATTATGTTGACCTAATTATTATAAAAAGATTCATAAATCAAAATATTGCAATACATTTCTGGTTATTTTGGTAATAATTTTTCTCACTTTTTATCCCTAATTTTGTAGTGCGGTTTTTTTTTATACTTTGCTCTTTTTGGACAGTATGAGTATTTATCAACTTTGCTAATGTTTTCAAAGAACTAAAATTTGTGTCAATGATTTCCTTCACTCCCTTATTTTTGTTTAAAGAAAAATCTGAGCAAGTGAGCAAGGTGAATTTTCTTTTTAAAATGACTGGTGATCAGAAGACTTGTGGATTGAATCATGAATGAGAATTTTTTTTTTAATTTTGCTTTCTTTAGTTGGTTGGTTTGGTTTGTTTTTATAATAGCTTCACTTTAGGCTTATAAATGTTTCTCTGCATGTACATATGTGCAGCAAATGTTTACTTGTTGAGAGGCCATGTTGGTACTTGGAACTGAAGCTTAGTTCCCTGAAAATACAACTGGAGTTCTTAACTGATGATCCTTCTCTCCATCACCATTATTTTATGTAGACTAATGCAAGATGGTGAGCACCCTCAATCACAGCAGAGAATTTTGATAGACAATTTTGCTACATGCATTTACACGTGTTGTAGGCACATTTGTACCTGGTATCATTATTGTAAGATATATAATTCTTTCTTAACAATCAGAACAGAAAAGGTTCAACTGTTTGAACTAGTTTCACAGACACGAAGAGTTTAGTGTTTCATTCTCATATAACAAAATCAGAAAGGTTGTTTCTATTGTTTACTGTCAAGAATTCCTATAAAATGGAAATGTTTGTGTGTAGCCATGTGGCATTAAAATAAGTGAATTTTCTGTGGCTTATTTGTGTCCAGAGAAGAAATCTATTGCAAGTGTCGTAGTGATGTATACAAGGCTTCTGATTTCTTATTATTGCATTCTCAGACCAAAAGAATAATTATTTAAGCATCACCATTTTCCTCTTTTCCACCACAATTGATTCAGCTAGTGTTCAACATCATTATCATGCTGATCTTTACTATCTATTTGCTTCTACAAGCTCAGCACTTACTTTGCAAAAAATTCTTATAAAAGGGCATTATTGAGATTTGAGCTCTTTTTTCATATAAGCATTTAGAGTGGCAAACTTTCCTGATTTACATGACCTAAATTTTGTTGTATCTTCTCTAAATAATATAGAATTTGCATCATTTTATCAAAATAAATATTATTTATCTTTAAAAACTCAGAAATAGTCACAAACCTTCTGAGTAGGACTATTCATTTTATTGCATGAAAAGCAGTAATAATATGCTCTTTTCAAAGGATGTCATATATGAAAAAGGTAAAAAAAGGCTGTACTAACATCAGAAGTTAAATTTAAGTTTTTTAACTCTTCTCTCTAGCGTAAATAATAATAAGAAACAGTAAGAAATCTTAACTATTAGGGAAATGCTAATTAAAATTAATTTGAGATTTTGTCTGGCACCCCTCAGAATGGCTGACATCAATAAGTGATGGCTTATGCTGGTTGCGATGTGGAATAAGGGAAACAATCATCAGCTGCTCATAGGTGTGAAAACATGTACAGCCACTGCAGAAATCAGTGTGGCAGGAAATGTTCAACATCCTTAGCCATAAGAGAAATGCAAATCAAAACAATTCTGAGATACCATCTTACATCTGTCAGAATGGTTAAGATCAAAAACAACAATGATAGCTAATGCTGGAGAGGATGCGGAATTAAGGGGAACACTCATCCATTGGCTGGTGGGAATGCAAACTTGTACAACCACTTTGGAAATCAGTGTGGTAGTTTCTCAGGAAATTGAGAATCAACCTACATCAGGATCCAGCTACACCACTCTTGGGCATATACACAAAAGATGCTCAATCATACAACAAAAGCATTTGTTCAAGTATGTTCGTGGTGGCATTATTTGTAATAGCCAGAACCTGGAAACAACCTAGATGCCCCTCTACCAAAAAATTGATAAATTGTGGCACATTGACACATTAGAGTACTACTCAGCAGTTTTTTTTTTTAAAAGACATCTTGAATTTTTCATGCAAAGGGATGTAATTAAAAAAAACACGATCCTTATCTATTCTTCAGAAATTTGAACTATTCCGTGCATCCTCTTAGATCACCACTGACTGAGGCTGGATATCAACAACAATAACACAAACAACAGAAAGCTAATACACTCATAAAAAAGTAACTATGTGTTACTAAATATAACCTGGGTAGGGACATAACTAAATAATACTCAGCATACATGACTCTATATAACACAACAAAGAGGGGCTAAGACCAGGCAGTGGTGGTGCATTTTTTAATCCCAGCATTGAGAAGGAAGAGGCAGGAGGATCTCTGTGAGTTTGAGACCAACCTGGTCTATAAGAGTTAGTTCCAGGACAGGTGCCAAAGCTATACAGAGAAACTTTGCCCCCCCAAAAAAAAACCAAACAAATAAATACATAAATAAATCAAAAGAAAAGAAGGGCTAAGAGAATGTTTACAATACCACATGATCCCATTAAAAAATTAAGAGATCTTAAATGAACAAATTAACAACACATATGATATCTCTAGAACATAAAGAAGTATGCACACCTAGGGAGAATAGACATCAGGAAATAATCAAGCTGAGTGCAGAAAAAAACACATAAAATAGAAAGAAAGAAAACAATACCGGAAACAAGAAAATCAAGAATTGATTCTTTGAGAAAAAACAAAAAGCTAGACAAATACATACCCAAAATAAATACTTAGTTTCTCTGCAATAATCTTGTCTATCCTAGAATTCACTTTGTAAGCAAAGTTTGGCCTTGGACAAAAGAAAATCTTCCTGCCTCTGCCACCCAAGTGCTGGGATTTAAAAATGTGTGATACCATGGCCACATTATTTTTTTGTTTATTAAAAACAAACCAACTAAACAAACAATCAAAACCATATTTTGATTATCTTATCCCTTTATTTCTGTGTCCTCATTGCCTTGTCCTGGAACCATGTACTTTGAAGAAACTGAGAAGCTGTAGATTAGTTTCTATTTATGAACTGAATGTCTCTAACTGTGGTAAATTATTGTTGGGCTCATCTGTTCTATTTTTATTCCTGCCCTTCTTTGTTTTGGCAAAATTATTGATTTTTTGTTTAAGGTTTATGTTATATGTGAACAACTCTTGTTATTTATCCAATGCCCTATTATTTAAAAGTGGTTAATGGAATATCTAAAATCCTGGCTTATATGACTTCTTGGTATCCAATTGGGAAAAGTCATTTTCTATTGTGTAACTATATTTTCTTCTTTACAATTTTGATTGAAAATTTTAGAAACTATAAGTACTTTTGGGTTTTTCTACTTTTATATGAACAGATGTTTATAATTTTATTAGCATATTGATAAACAAATAACACATTTAATTATTTTGCAATATTAGTTGTTTATTAATCTACCTTAAAATCCAATCTCAAGTAAATATTTTTTAAATGAGTAGAAAGACACAATTGACTATAGTATACATAGGCAGCAATTCTGGAGTCATAAAATTATGACTTTGTAAGTTCCACTATCTTCATGATAGAAATATTGAGATGACACAAAAGAAACAGAATTTTTACTTTAAACGATGTTCATTTTGCTGTATTAGTATGTTAAGGAGTAAAACAAAAGCATGAAAATCACAGACTGAAACTTTAAAAGATACATAATATTTAAAAGTGAAATTGTTTTTACACATTGATATAGAGGTAGAACATGGAAGCATAGTCAGAAAATCAAACAAAATGGTTCAAGAATCAAAATTTAAAGAATGGAAACCATTATAGAGAAAAGATTATGACATAAAACTAACATTTTCTCTTGAAGATAAGAATTTAAGAAGAATCTGTTTCTATTGATTAATTTCAGCAGTTAAGTGTTTAACCGTCTCCTTCACTTTGCTCATGTAAGCAGAAGCTATGAAAAGGCCCTGTCATCTGAGAGTGGAGAATTGAATTTGACGAGGGAGAGGGAATAGGTTTCTATACAGTAAATTGCCTCTTCGAGTATAATTATCTATTCAAGACATAAATTCAATACAACTCTCTTTGGTTTGCTGCTCTAAAGCATTTTCCCTCCATTCTTTTGTTCACCACGAATCTATTTACTCGTATTAAAATTACCTTCTTTTCAATCTTTGTAGATGTTTGAATTGAATACCAAAAGACTCAATTCATCCCCATTGAAAGATGAAGCCGACCATGTTCGTCACTAATCTTGTTTTTAGAATATAAATCTTTGTGGCAAGTTGGAAAACATATTTTAGTGAACATATGCTTATTTTAAGACTAATATTTTAATGTGACATTAATATTTATTTTTATATCTGCTTTATAATAGTCACTTTTACAGTAGATACATGTGCTTCATTTAAGCAGGGATATTGTGAGTTCAAGTCTTTCCACGGCTTCACTGTGAGTTCAAGTCTGCCTTGAACAATTTAATGAGATCTGGTTTCAAAAGAAATAAATAGCAGGCACCTGGAGACACACCATGTACGTCCAGAGTTTATCCAAAACGTGTAAAAGCTGTGATCCCATCTCAAGTAAAATAGTCTACTTTTTTAAACTCCTTTCATCCAGTTATATGTAAGCAAATGCACCCACTCTCACCAATAAGGGAATGCAGGGTGATCTAGACTCATAGCGAACATGAGACAAATGCGTAGAATAAGACCTCTGACTTCAGTAAACATATTTCTGAGTCGAAGTACGCTACAAATATCAGTACACTACAGAACACACAAAGGCTATTAAAGTTTTTGAAGACGATTTTTGGTTGTCTACTTGACTACATCTGGATTTAACTAAAACAGCAGCAGATAATTAGACCCTCGAGGGACTAGTTTCCCAATTCAATCATTCAAACTGGGAAGACTCATCTTTAATCTTGATCTCTTGAAGAATAAAGATATGCTTTTAATATGAACCATACCTTCTGCTAACAACATACGTAAATTTCTTGAGAAAAGATTGTTTCTTTTTTCCAGCTTGCTTCACTCTCACTAGAAAGTCAATTTCTTCACTGGCATTAGAACATGCTTCTTTGGGAGTCTGGTGTATACTGAAAGCCAACTGAGAATCCAGCCTTATGGGCACAAGAAAATATATATAAATAATCTGTAAGTTCTTTTCCTCTAGATAACACAATCTAATACACAGTTGCTTGTTATTTTTAGCAAGTACTATACACTGTACTTCATTTGTTTTGCTAAATGTTTATATGAAAGTGAACACAGTGGTTTTGCTTTTGTAGCATCAATACAAACATGTAACACAAGATGGCTATTGTGTCGGTAAAATCTTTTCATTTCTGCTATAATCATATAAATTTATTTGTGGTTTATTGATCATTGACAAAACATTGTCGGATTGTATATGCTGAAATTTACTCTGAAAAAGACCAACTTTGTGTTTTCTGTAAATATTGAGTTTCAAATTATAGTAACTTGGAATGCCAATATTGATCCAGGTCTAGGGATACATCTCCTTATTTAAAGTAAGATTCAATGTGATGGTGATATTGCAATAAGGAAAAGGCACAGTTTTTCATGAAGATCAAAGCAGTGAGCAAAGTCACAGGAGTCATCAAACTATATCTTAGAGTTTAACACTTTGAGATGTCAATTGGTAGAATATTAGAAAGATTTATTAAGAACATGCCAGCATCATGTACTTAGAGAGGGCATACTGTAGTTTTAGGATGTTTTTTCAAAGGACAAGTGTGCAAAGCATCTGATTTTGTAGTTTTTGCCAATGATACAACAAACAGAGAGGTTAAAACAAATATATTGTGTCTAGTGATTTTTTTCAGTTCCTCATTTTAATTAATTAATTAATGTTTTTTGAGACAGGGTTTCTCTGTGTAACAAGCCTAGCTGCCTTGGAACTAGCTTTTTTAGACCAGGCTGGTCTCAAAATCACAGAGATCTGCCTTCCTTTTCCTTCTGAATGCTGGATTAAAGGTATGAGCCACAAATATCTGTCTTGTTCCTTATTTTAACTATAATATTGCTAAAGATACTAGGGAGAGCAACTTTGAGACATAGATTTAAAATGTTTGTGAAAGGTCACTTTTTAGGTATTATTGCCCTTAGCAAGGAGCAAAAAGGAGAAATAGCTTTTTAATCTTGATCATTTGTGGTATCAGATGTTTAATGTGTGTAGGAAACTCTAAGTTTTAATATACAGCTAACTCATTTGTCATTTCTTCCTATTCCATTAACCTGAATATTATTTAATTATGGACTCTTTATTCAAAGGCTACCTAAAGTTCAGTGAGGCGGAACTAGAGGTTACAGTAGAGAGGTGATAATGAGAACAGTGTTGGCCCTGTTTGAAGGTGAACTCAAGTGGATGACAGCAGCATTCTCTTAGAATCAAAATTGCATAGATTTTCTCTGACTAGGATTATAGTATTTGATGATTATTACAAGCTTCCTAATAAAATTAGCAATGGACACTTTGACTATTCACAGTAAGTGTCCTATTTTAATTATGGTTAGTCATAATTCTGATTTTCCAAAGCAAAGGTGCAAAGGGGAGCTATGGATTCTACCAGCAAATGTATTGAACATAAGTAATATTTTCTCTGTATTATCATATTATTTCATCAATTTTCAACACCTTATTTACCAATGGCATTTTGTCTTGCATTTGTAGGGAAATGACTTAAGAGTCCTGGAGATCAACTTCTCAGAAAATATAAAGGTATCTGGGATATTCTGGATCAAAATAACTCTTGATGCCCAGCCAATCAGGAATGATTGATTAGATTATGACAGCCAGTTGGGCTCCAGTTAAGAATAGGGCATGAGAGCTCAGTAGATTTTATTATCCTGGACTGACGTGCTTCTCTCTCCTTTTGATGCTCACTTTCCTGAACTGAATTGGTCTTTCCAAAACTATCAAGTTTACTCATCTCTGTGGCAGCTCTAGAGCTGACAGTGCACAAATATTGGATAGCATATTTTTTTTATTCAAGTCAAGTCATGAAAACAAATGCTATTAGATATTTCCAGGTAATTCTATTTAAATTAAACTGCAATCAGCAAAAATGTAGTAAGAAAAAGTAACAAAATTATGTGTGACAAGTGTTACAACACATGTTTACAAGTTATCTTTCCTCAGTTTACCTTTTTTTGTATTTAAAATAAATGATGAGGAATAATTACTAACCACACTAATTTGTCATACTGTTCTATGAAAAACCATTTTAATTTTGTTATGATTTTTTATGAGGTTACCACAAAGAATATATTAATTTTGCAAACTGCTAATGAAGTTAATTGTGTGTAATTGAAATATATGGTTCTTGACACGTTTTTACATAAATCTTCAAGATACAATTTTCCATGGACCAAGTGATAAGCAGTCATGGAATTCTTAAATATTTCACTATAATTTTAATATGAACACAGATAAATAGAAAAGACTGAGGTAGCGCTCTTAAGAAGTTTCAATCGCTGCTCCGTTCTGAGGATAAATAAAGCAGTTTATTTTTGTTTATTTATGTATTATGTGTGCATTTATTTATTTATTCATTTTGAGACAAGATTTTTCTGTAGATTTGGAACCTTGAACTAACAGAGATCCACCTGCCTTTGCCAACCCAGTGCTGGGATTAAAGGTGTGCACCACAACTGCCCAGCGTAACATATTTCTTTGTTACTTTTTCCAGTCTGTATTTTAAAACATGAATTTCACCTATGACCAATTCACGTCATAAGCTCTTTTATCACAAGGCATATGAGAAGAGGTTTGCAGGATTTTAGGAGCCTGTCAATCATCACTTGATCACAGTGAAAGTCTACATTTCAGGCGCTCTCAGTGGTTCCCACTGCTCTTTGAGATCTATGTCTCTTCTGAACATGTTCCATGTCTCTATGCTTCTGCCAGGAGAATTTACTCAAGTTTGTAGTTAATTAAATGGAGTCATATGGCACAGATTCTTTCATGACTGGTTTGTATCTTTCAACATGATTTTGATTTTCTTCCATGTTATTTGATACAACAAATCAACCAAGCAAGATGCTAAAAGATACCAAGCCACGTGGCTGACATATAGAAGAATTATGGACTAATTTAAGATGTAAGAATGAATATATATAACATGTAGTCTTTTGAGTTTGCATCTTTTTCATGAAATTTTCCTTAAAATGATGCAAGCATTTTGTGTATCATCCAACAATTTCTTTAACAGTGGATTTTTATTATGTTAAATTTGAGAATTTATTCATTATGACTAAAATTATTATAAACATTTTGGTGCAATTATTCACTTAAGGTATAATTCCTTTATTTTGATTTTTTAAAAAATCTGGGATTGGAATTTAATAATTTGTTCTATGTTTATTACAAGTTATAAAAAACTTTAAGATTTACAAATGTTAGTCCAATTTTAAGTCCTCCAACATTGATTTGCTACATTTCTTATTGTTGACTTCTCTACTGGGTTTGTAATAATTCTCTTTACTTGGTTTGCCTGATCATTTTGTTAGGGTGACATTTACCAGTATTCTGTTTAGTTTCGATAACAGACCTTGTCCTTTCCCTTAACTTTGTAATTTAGTTTTTTTGGGTATAAAGTTTCAAATATCAAACAGCATTTTTTATGCTTTCTTCAAGAAAATTTTAATTTTATCATCAATGTTAATGGTTATTGTAAGTTAGAATAAATATTTTGATTCAATATACAATGGGTGCTGTTTTTCTTTTTTCAAAAAATACCTTTTTTGGCAAATGGAGCCATGTGACAAATTTGTCAGAAAATAGTTGAGACTGTCAGTCCACTTCTGAAATTCAGCTTTTCTTGACTGGCACATCATTTATTTCACTAATTCCCTAGTGGTTGTTTTTTTATTGTGTTCTGTGTCTTGAATTTGGTATAGTATTTCGAATTTGTTTATATGCTTTAATTTTATGTGGTAATGTGCTCCTCTATAAGTTCTAAAAACAAACTGACAAATGCATCAGTTCATTGAAGATTTGAAATTAGACAAAATCTACTGGTCAATTTTTGTGACTGAAATAAAAGTAAGAGTACAAATTGGGCATATGTGGTGAATCTTGAAATATTTTAAAATCTAGAAACAACAGTGCAATTTAGTATATTTCTACATTTACAGTAAAGCATTTCTGTTTTTCTTTCTTTCTTTCTTTATTTTGGGATTTTTCAAGACAAAATTTCTCTGTGTAGCTTTGGTATCTGTCCTGGAACTAATTTTTGTAGACCGGGCTGGCCTCAAACTCACAGAGATCTGCTTGCCTCTGCCTCATGAGTGCTAGAATTAAAGGCATGTACCACTACCACCTGGCCAGAAAAAGATTTTTAATGTATAAATTCCGCAATTTTTATATTTTTTGGGGAAATGCTAACCATTGTTTTTTGCCTAAAATATTTTAATAATTCAATAAACAATTGCCTATGAATTTTGCTATAACATTGAATAATTTTTTGAATGAAGATAAAATTTTTATTTAATATACTTTAATTTATTTTACACTATTACCTCAGTTTCCCCTCTATTCTTGACCCCTAGTCTCTCCCCATATCCTCCCCTCTGACACATGCCCAATCAACTCCTCCTCCATTTCTTCTCAGAAAGGAGCTGGCCTCTCATGGATTCCAACAATACATGACATATTGAATTTCAGTTAAACGAATCACCTACCCAGACAACCAGGAAGCCACCGAAAGAGTCAGAGTGTGTCTTGTTCCCACTGTCAGTGTCCTGTTAGAAGATCAACCACATAACTGACACATATACAGAGGTCCTAGGTTATTCCCTTGCAGGCTTCCTGGTTGTCTACTTAGTCACTGTGAACAACTATGTGCCCAAGTTAGTTGATTATGTGGGTTTTCTTGTGATGTCCTTAAACCCTGTACTCCTTCCTCTCACTCTAAAGCAAGAATCCCTGAGCTTGAAAACCTTCAAAGACAAAGCCACACTTGCTGAAATCTGAATTTCCTTGAGCATAGAATTAAACTCACAAACCAAAGTGTTTCCACGTAGAGGAAGTGTTTCTGAAATAAATATTTAGTTTTGGATGAACAAAGGTCTGCCTTGAATGGGGTTCTCCAGGTAGTAAGATATGCCCTCAGTTTAAAGCTTCAATGGTGTATTTCACTATCGCAGGCATAAAACCAGAGGCTGGACCATGACAAATAAAAATCTAGAATTGCCTCAGCTCGGTCACAAGAGAGACTGAAACAGAGACCAATCCTTACCTAATGAATATCTAGAACTGGCTCAGCTCAGTTACAAATAAGGATAAGGATGTAAACTCCTATGTGTACTTACAGGAGCATGTAGATTCCGTAAAGGGTAAGAAACGTACCATGGAAACAAAAACAGCTACAGATGGTATGGTAGTCAACAAATAAAATGAAGTCATTCTCAAATTATGCATAATTGCTAACAGTTTTAAGATAATATTTGCTATGAACAAATTATATTCTGAACAACATAGAAAAACAGTAGAATAAAATAAACAAATTTGATAATTTATCATGTTTAAAACTAGTGTATTGTTGTTTTCTAATTTTATGTGTACATATTGCTTTTGTATATGTGTTCAGGTGCCTTCTTTACCAGGAGTGTTCTCATCTACTGTAGCTAGAGCTGCAACAGGAATGAAGCACCTGGCATGACTGATGCAAACTGAACTGCAGTTGTTCACAAGATAGCATGCATTCTTAATCACTGAGCTATCTCTCCAGCCACTGATGTCCTAATTCTCAAAAATAGACTAAAGTAGGATGTTAAAGCAAGAGAAATAACATTTCTATAAACCAGTTTCATTAGAAATCTTCACAAAACAAAACAGAAAGTGTGAAATATGTCTTCTAAATGCTAAAGAAAGATAATAATAAACAGAATTCTACATCTAGTGAAAGTAACTTTAGGAGGTTCAATTAAAGACACTATATGAAAAAAAGAATATAATCAAACACAGGAAGTTTATCTCTAACACTTCCAAATTAGAAAAGATAATGGAAATTTTCAGTTTCTGAATTCAGAGGGTGAACACAAAAATTAAAACAACAAATAGTACATAGCAAAGAGCATCTAGCTTTGAACACACAAAACAAATCTAATATCTTTGTATATATTCAATATTTCCTCAGTTCATATTGTTATATAGTCCTAAGCTGGATGACACTAAAAACAAAAATAAAATTATCTTTGACACATTCTGATGTGAGGAGAGCCCAGAAATACACAAGTATGCTTAACAATAAGGAACAGTTCTCTTCTGGTTTGCAGAGTCTTTCCGGTTGAATACTTACATATGAGAGTAAAGACCAGAACCCTTTCTTGGTCATGATTATAAAGAAAGAGAGTTCCTATAAGGCAACCCAAAAAATTGTGCCAGAGAACATCTACAGCAGGTAAACACCTTTAGTTAGGTGGCTGGATACAATATTAGCTAAAAAAAATTATTAGTCTTTCTATACACAAATGCAGAGCAGTCTGAGAAGGAAATCAGGGAAATAACACCTTTCACAGTAGCTACAAATAATTTAAAGTATCTTGGTGTAACTCTAACCAAGCAATCGAAAACCTATGATGACAAGAACTTCAAATATTTCAAGAAAGAAATTTTAGAAACCAACAGAAGATGGAAAGATCTCCCATGCTCATGGGAAACAATTTCAAAAAAGAAAAAAATTATATATACTTTATAAAAATGTGACTTCTTATGCATATTTCTGTGGTAGGAGTTTAGGAAAATCAGAAATAACTTCAGGTGAATTGAGTCCATTGATATTAAGTGATATTAATGACCAGTGGTTGTTAA
>LOEQ01007941.1:0-39129 GCA_001685075.1 Bramus lutescens
TGTTTTTTCTTGGTTTCCTAAGGTATCTTTTATGGATTTATTCATTTCTTCAAAGTTTTTTGTTATTCTTCTCATCCATTTCTTTAAGGGAGTTTTTCACATCCTGTTTAAGGGACTCTATRYCTTTCATAATGTCTATTTTTTTCTACTTCTTCTGGATTATGGTGTTCAAGTCTTCCTGTTGTATGATCGCTGGGTTCTGGTGTTATCATGTTGTTTTTCAGATTATTGGAGAAATTCTTGCATTGGCGCCTGCCCATCTCATCCTTAAAATGCTCTCTGAAGGATCTTCTTGTACAGGATCAAGGCCCCTTGCTGTCCAGGGACCTCGCAGACAAAAGGGCTTAGCTTGCTGCCTGCAGGCTTAGTGAAACAAAGAAAATCCCACCTGGTTGCACTCCCCCCCCCCTGTCCCAGCCCCCAAACAGGCTGAGCTGGGGGATCTTATGGCCTGAAGAAGGAGAAGGGGAGCCTGGGTGCAAGCTGTGATGGGATAGGAAGAGAGAGGTAGTAGCCAGGGAGAGAAGCCCCTGCAGAATGACCAGAGAGTTTAGGGGGCTGAGGAATGTTTGTGCTCCCTTTCTGCAGCTTCTGCCAGCCGGTCAGGAACACACTCACCCTGCTGATGGATCTTCTGATACAGGACCAGGGCCCCTTGCTGGCCTCTGCCTAATTATTTGACATAAATGTGTATCATCGAAGTCTTCTTGATTTGTATTAAAATGAGTGAAAATGGCAAGAACCAAGGGAAAAAACCTTCCTCCTAAACACAGTTCAGTATCCAGAACTGTCACTTGGTGTTAAAAGGAAATTGACGTAAAACAGTTTTCAAAGTAGGGCAGAGGCTACTTATGTGGCATAAGAAAAAGCGTAGAAGCTGCCTCACTGCTTTGACGAAAACAACCATATCATCTCCCAGAGACTGGATGCAACCACCTTCCTGTCTTTTTCACCATCTGCAGCACTTCCTGCTGAAGTTGCTCTTTGCAACCAGCTCTGAGCATCTCCACCTCTGGGGAAGTCCTGCTGATGGTTTTGCTAATGGGGAAGCGCACCCCTCCCCCATGCTTGATGCGTGAAAACAGCACCAGCAGCTAGCGTGACGTGATGCTGTATTCTTCCTGCTAATCACTAGGTCTTTTAAGATCAGGCATTTCTGTCTACTAATTCTTTATTCATGCCCAGCATGCCATAGCCTTCTTGTGTCTTTGATCTTCCAAACCGTATCAGGCTCTAACTGGGGCTCCATACTCTTAAATCTTGTGAAGGTCTTGGATCAGCTTTCCTCATGGTTTTTTTAGTTCACTGTCTGCCCCTTCAGAGCTTCAACCATTAACAAGAATTAATCCTAATATGAATCCTCCCATAAATAGCATAAATTAGCTCTTGAATGTGTCCTTTGCCAAATCGGTGACCACTGTTCACTATGAAAACACACACACACACACACACACACACACACACACACACACCAAATTCACTAGAAAGGGACTCTCAATTGTTTACTGCCCTTTCCCCCAGTTTTCTTTTCCATTAAATGTTAATGCCTAGAAACTTCAGTTTTCTTAACTCTGAGATAAATGAGACTAAAGTGAATAATGTATTTATCACCCCAAGTTCTAAACTGCTATGCCATTTTTAACAATGAACACATCCACCTCGTTCAATTGATCCAAATTAACTATCAAAATTTCTTTTAAAAACATAAAATTTTGTTTGGTGTATTTTTTCTGACATTTTTGCTGTTTACATGCTGGGTGTGTTTTTGGTGGAACATCTTGTACACACAAACATACAGAGACAGATGCATCAGATCGTAGTATCATTTGATTGTATATGGTACATAGAGAATGAATGACACTCTTGGAAAAAGGATGACAGATGCTGTAAATGCTCTGTGCTTTTCCCCAAAGTGGCCAGCAGAGGGCACACATGCACACCCACAAAACTGACCCTTGGTTTTCTATGTTAGCTCCCCACGGTGCACAGTCAGATTATTGTGCAAGTGTTTAATACATTCCTAACAGTTGATCTGTTTGTATCTTGTTACCTACACTGAATAAACACGGCACATGTTAACTAATTGTTCCTAGACCTCTGGGTGAGTACACCATTTTAAAAATATGATTGGAAAAGTGTGTATTATTCAACCCATTCATTTTTATCATTCTTATTCCCAAATATTCTTTGGTTGCAGAGATAATTCCCAATCACACCATCCAAAATTGCAGAGAAATCATTGGATTTTTTTCTAAGTTCTTGCTTATTTTTCTTGCTGATGGACAACAATCAGTGTTACAAGGAGGACCGCTTGTTCATCCGGCTGCCCAGAACCAAAATAACCACACAGAAACTATATTAATTAAAACACAGCTTGGCCCATTAGCTCTAACTTCTTATTGGCTAATTCTTATTGGCTAATTCTTACCTCTTAATTTAACCCATTTCTATTAAGCTGTATATCACCACGAGGTTGTGGCCTACCGGCAAAGTTTTAGTACGTCTATCTCCAGAGGTGGCTCCATAGTGTCTGTCTCAAGCCACAGATCCATGGCTTCTCCTGACTCCACCTTCCTCCTCCCATGCTATAGGAGAAGCCAGATTTCTTTATTTATTAACCAATAAATCAACACATAGACAGAAGGACCTCCCACACCAAATCAGTCACAGATTAGACATTTGTCATAAAGCATGAAGAAAAGAGAGAGGGATGGTGAGTGTAGGCTTTTAGAGTCCATGCTTCTGTGAGTCTGTCTAGATGATAGAGACTGTGGTCTCGAATGTTAGAATGGGCTCCAGTGTAAGTGTCCTATAGTCTCAGTAAACAGAGACAAAGAATATTTTTGAAATATTCTAGGTTTATATATATAAAAAAACAAACCCCAGAGCAAAAGCTGCATGCTTGATGTAGACAATATTCACAAAAATCCAGCACCCAAGCAGCAAGATTTCCCAAACCAAGGCAGCATTGTCTTTCGTTCAATGATCAGTGTTTCTAAACCAGAGTTTGTAATTCTCTGAAATGGACTTGAAAATATTGTATTTCAGTGCCCATTGCTGGAGAAAGGTACCAATTCCCCTCATCAGGTTCTCAGGGGTTTGTTTAACAAAAAGATCCTAGGTTTATCTGGAGATAGATGCAGTCACATGACCAAAGTGCCGTGAGCACACACTCATCTACTGCAGAAGGTCCCAAGTCCTGCGTGTCATTTTAAAAGTGATTAGTGTGCTGACGTCATGGAAGAAGGTCACTTCCTTGCACATGCTGATGGCTGCAGATCTGCAGATTGTGAGCCTTTCAGACTTCCTGTCTGAAACAAAGAGAAGTCTTTCCCTGGGCCCCTCACCAAATACAGCAGGCAAAGCTGTGTTTTACGAGGTATTGACAAGCTGATTCAGCTAGCAGACTTCTCTAATGTCTGCGAGGAGAAAACAGCCGACAGAGGTATGGCAATCTCCAAGATCAACTTCTTGGAGAGGGAGATTATGCTGATTTACAAAGGCAGTCTCTATATTATGGCCGCACCCTGGATTTATGCTATACAGTGGCTTTGAATGGTTGGGACAGAACTGGAGAAGTAGGAAAGAAGATTGAGCCATTTACCAAAGTCACACAGGGCCCAAAAGAAACTTTCACTGATTTCTTACAAAGATTGACATCAGCAGTAAATAGAATAATACTAAATTCAGAAGCTAGACAAATAATAATTGAATCTCTGGCTTTGAAAATGCTAATTCTTAATGTGAAAGTATAATTAGGCCATTAAAGGCAAGATTCGAACCCTTGGATGAATGGATCTGAGATACAGTCAATATTGAATTTCATGACCAAGATAATACTTGGATAGAAGAGGTGATTTCCAGAGTTTTGAAGAAAAATTGAAATGTCAGGTGTTTCAATTATGGCAAACAAGGTCACCTTAAAAGGTATCATAAACAGGGTGTTCCTAGAAACAATGTTTTTTCTAAGAATAATCCATTCAGAATGCTCCTCCCTTCTGGATTATGCAAAACATGTGGCAAAGGCAGGCATTGGACTATTGAAAGTAGATAAACAAAGGACATTCAAGTAAACCCTTTGCCATTGAGAAATGCCTTGAGCGGCCTCTCCCACAAAGCCAAATTTGGTTCAGTCCTTTCCTGTCATTATGGAGGAAACTCCTTCCCAGAGCAATTAAAGAACCTAATGCCTACTTTTAGACACCATACTACTCTGGATGATAGAACAGTTTTAGAAAATAAAACAAACATTTCAGAAGAAACTACAAATCAAAATTTATAAAGATTTCATTTGAACAAGAGAGATCTCTTAATTAGAAGAGATGATCGTTCATCAAGCCCCATAGTTGTTTAATCTAAACTAACATATAAAACTAACAAATGCTTTTCATTTGATCAGATATAACTCGCCAAAAAGAATCTCCTTAAAATTAGGGTTGCAGAAGGATTTTGTTTCTGTCTTTTTAGGAGAATAAAGGCATCCAGCTAAGGACTCCAAAGACCACTGAACAAATGAGACATCTGAAGAAAAAGGACAAATCATCCAGAAAAAAATGTCCCAAGAAAAAGAGTAAATTGGTTTTTTTGGTATATCACATTTCCAATGGGATAAAATTTGATAAATCTTCCCAAATGTTTATTTCAGATGTTCTCTACAGACATATAATGCAAATGATCTTTTGTAGTCCCAGTCTAATTAAAGATATAAACTGGCTTTGGAGTTGAAGTGTGGATCTCTCATTTTCTAAATCCAAGCATGTTTGTTAAAGTAAAATCCAAAGTCTCTCCCTCATATCAGAAGATCCAACATGATACAGGACAGAAGAAAAATAAAAATTTAAGAACTAATTTATTGCCACTAATCTCATAATCCTTTGGTTTTATACTGACTCTGTAACTATTTTTCTTAAGGCATAAATATTATCTCAAAATTTGTAAGATTAATATATATGTATTTTAAACTTTTTGTCATGATATTAACTGTCATATAGAGTACTAACTTAGCATGATTAATAAAAACCCAGAGACAGAAATTGGGATTCAACCTGAAGGTCAGAAAAACGAAACAGCCAGCCATTGGCTCTTACCTGTACCTCAGTCAGATATGGTGATCCTGCCTCCAGGAATCTCAGAATGAAACTGTGAATGAGAGCTGTCTCCTCCCATTTTGTATTCCTCTCTAGTGCTGGGATTAAAGTCATGCACCATTACTAACTACCGGTTTCTATGGCAAGCTAGTGTGGCTACTGGGATTAAAAGTGTGTGTCACCACTGCCTGGGGTTTTGAAATTGATCCAATCTAGAAGAGAAACAGAGCTCACACAAAGGTGATTCCAGCATTTGGGATCCCACACCTTTAATCCCAGCACTAGGGAGGTAGAAACAGGGGTGATGTGGCTGGGCAGAGAGAAGAATATAAGGAATGAGGAGACAGGAGCTCATTGCAGTCTGAGAATGCAGTCAGAGGCAGCAGTCTGAAGCAGTCAGTCTGAGGATGCAGTCAGAGGACATAGTCTGAGGACAGAATCGCCCTTTTGGTCCGAGGATTCGATAGAGGTAAAAGGTCTCTCAAGTGGCTGGCTGCACTGCTTCTCTGATCTCTCAGTTTTTACCCCCTGTAGCTGACTCTGAGTTTTATTATTGAGAACAATTAGAGTTAGTGCTACAACCATCCCCAAACATGAAGCCCTTTGCTGTCAAACAGGAAGGAAAAAAATAATATCTAGAAAGAAATAAGACCACTATCAGCCAACAGGAGTGGGAAGATCAGAGAAAACACTTCATTTCATTTAACTTGCTAAGACCCCAGTTCTTCAGGAACATACAGATTTGTAGGGGGCGGGTATATGGTCTTTTATATTGATTTATTCTCAAGTCTTGCCTATCTAGTGTCTCACACAGTGCCCTCTTACAAATCTTGACCCTGTCCTTCTTTTTCCCATGTTAAAAAGAACTTCATGGGACCTGGAGCTGCCATGTAGAATGCAGTTTACTGTTTCTGTAGGATCAATGACATCAAAGTTCTTCACCCAATGTGATGGTTACCAGTGCCACCTTCTCAAGCCAGGTCTCTGTGAGCAATGACCAGGCTAAGGTGTTCTCACATGGGTCCAGCTGTGAAGAGCTGGTTGTTAGCCCTTTTATAGGTAGGAAACAGACACAGAAATGTAAAGAAGTGCTCCCACTTAAGACTCCACCTGGAGGTTCAGTCTTGTTCTGAGGCCTTTTTCTGCCTCAGGATGCTCTTCCACCATAACTACCCTGTCTGCTGCCACACCCCCGAGACGCCTAGGCCATGATGTGCTCTCTCTGTCTTGTGCTCTAACAATCCACACCATCCTCTTACTACAGTTCAAGCAGAGGGGGTTAGGAAACAGAAAGCCACAGAAAGTTCTCGTTTTATAATTGCAGTATTGCAGGCTGGAAGCCATTTGATCACAGGAAACTTCAGAATTAGTAGAATCACTTGAAATCCCTGCTATCTCTTTTTTCAAAGCAGTCAGGATCCAACCCTCTTATGAACAGCATGGGATGGCTCTAGAGTCTGACTGTCGCTCTGGCCACTGCCAACCCTCCATTCTTCATCCTTCTGAGTACCTACCCTGTGTCACCTAGAAGAGTGTGACCCTTCATCAGCAATGCCAATCCGGGAAAGTGAGCACAGGCAACCATTCAACTCAACTCTAACAGTGTTCTTAGAAGCCAGCCAATGTCCTAGTATATTGTCTGTTTCCTCCAACCTTTTCCCAATGGAATTGATGGCAATGCAGCCATGTGCATAAGTCATTATTCACTCGAGGAGGGAGAATACACACTTGAATAATATTTTAGGGTATTCATTTTAAAAAATTCTCTCCTCTACCGACATTCAAAGAGGTCACAATATCTCTAAGATTAACCAAAGAGGAGAATAAGACAGTGTAGAAAATCAGAATGAGAACACACATCTCCTTTTGTGGGGTGTGGGGGGGTGAGGCAGGAATAAAGGAAGAAATAGGGCAGTTAGATAAATGTCAGGCAGAGAGAGTTATTTCCCCAGAATACACATACTCTGCCTCCTACCAAACCCTAGCGAGAATCTTCAGGCCCTCCCTGCCCAGTAGCCTTGACAGCCTCCTTTTCAATTCAGTATTTTGAAAGAAAGTTACTCTATATCTGTCCATATTGTCGCTATTGTGAAGGGGGGAGATTGTGTTTGTGTGTGTGTGTGTGTGTGTGTGTGTGTGTGTGTGTTCAATGATTGGGACTCTTCCTAGTACTTCACTAAACATTTTATCCCAAAGCAACACTCATAAAATGCCTTACAAAGAAGCTTAAGGAAGGAAGGGTTTATTCTGTCTTACACTCCCAGGGGATACCATCCACTCTCACTGGAATAGCTCATTAATGTCTGTTTACAGTGTTCCCGGGCTTTTCTTGAACAGTGTTTCCTCCTGAAAACCAGCTCCCAAGGTCTACAGAGTGCTTTTGTGGTCTGGTTCACCATATCAGTGGCCCCATTCCCCACTTCTCACTATCAAGTTTCTCTTTCAGTTGCTTTGTGGTTGCAGTGACAAATGCTTGGCAAATGTCACTTAAGCAAAGAGTGGTTTGGCTCACCATTTGAGGGTACAGCCCATCCCGGCAGAGATGGCAGCAGGAACTGGGGTAGTGCCTGCAGTTAGGAAACAGGGAAGGGATTGGCTGCTCAGCTTGCCTTCTCCAGCTCTGTGTTCATTCCAGGCCACCAGTCCACAGCGCAGTGTGTCCCTCACTTGGTGTGGGCATCCTCATTTCATTTCGTCTATTCTACAAACTCCCTCACAGACATGCTCAGAGGTTTGCTTCCCTGGTGATCCATCAAGTCAACAAGACTAACTACCCTGTGCAGATACAGCTTTCAATGCCATTTTCCCAATGAGGTGAACCATAGTCTGCTGGAGAAGATTCTCTTGTTCCAGGTCTGCAAGCAGAAAACAAGGCAAACAGACCAAATGTGGAGACTGGTTGCCTTCTGGTTAGGTCCATGGCCTAGAACTTCCTAGGAGCTGCCCACCATATTTCAAAATGACCACCTAACCACTATATCCTCTAAGGAATTCCTGTTTGGGTCTTCCAAGGTCCTAGTCATCCTCTGAATACTGTGTCTTTTCCCATCTTTTCCATAATCTTTTTCCATCTCCGGTGTCAGCTGACTGAACTGGAGGTGTGATCCGAACCCTTCAAGGTTAGTAATGAGAGAGATGTGTGATCACGTGTGATATGATTTCAGAAGAGCTGTGCTGCTCTGCAGGAGGCACGAGTGACCTTTCTGGTGACTTTTGTGTGTCATATAATTGTCAAATCTGAGAAATTATACATTTGTTTCTGCACTAGACTTTGACCTTTGGGACAGAAGGGGCGAGTTTGCGAGTCTGCTTTGAATAAGCTATAACTAACACAGCACTCTCGAATATAAAAGGACTCAGGAAAATTACAAAGAATGAGCAGATGAATAAATTACAAATGACGGCACTGGAAGCATACTCTTAAAGCAATGATAACACAAAAAGCTTTTATTATGTGCCTAATAATATCAAATTGTCTTATCCCACCACTGTGAATAGAATAGCATAAATGAGTGATGTTTAGCATGATGACTACTGAGTCCATCTTCTTTAAGTTGGATTCTGAATAACTGAGTTCAGAATTACAAAATTACTGAAGCTCAACTGAAGTTTCTCAGCACTGGTCCAGATGATCTGCTCTGGGAGTCAGGACCGACAGGACTATCTCTGGTTTGTTGAGTTCTCTGGTAGTTATAACCAAGTTAAGAAGAAAAACAAAAAGATGCTATGGGACTGTGGGGATTTCTCCCCTAAGCAGCAGAGGTTGTAGAACTGGTCATCTGTGCATACAAAGGCCAGTGACAAAGCAAGTGGGCCAGTTCCATGGGATCAGCTGGCCAACACTGCCAAGTTTTCAGGCACTTCACATGCTATTTTTAACTCATTGGATGACACAAAATTGCCACCAAATGCACTTTACTAAAAGCAAAGCTAATGCAAGACCAAACTGAACCTTTCTCTAATTCTTTTACCACATGATTCTGCCATCCATGTTTCATGAAGTTGTTTCTGTGTGCCACATTTGTACGGTAGAACTACTAAATAACAAGAGTACTGTTCATCCCATGGTGTCATCTGATAGCTTGACATGACACAGAGAAGAAGTATTAACATCTATAGTGACTCAGCCAACACAACAATCCAGGGCAGTCTCGCTGTCTCAGACGCTGTGGTTAAGCACTTACTAGCCCAATACAGATGGGCCCTTGTAGTAGGAGGCCTCTTGTTAGTTCCTAGCTGCCTAGGCTCCTGAAATAACCACACAGAAACTATATTATTTACAATACTGTTTGGCCAATAGCTTAAGCGTATTTCTGACTAACTTTTATATCATAAACTAACCCATCTCCACTAATNATAACCACACAGAAACTATATTATTTACAATACTGTTTGGCCAATAGCTTAAGCGTATTTCTGACTAACTTTTATATCATAAACTAACCCATCTCCACTAATCTGTGTATTGCCACATGGCTGTGGCTTACCGGCAAAGTTCCAGCCTCTGTCTCTGGTGGGGCTAAATGGTTTCTCTAGAATCCATCCTTCTTTCTCCCAGCATTCACTTTAGTTTTCCATGTCTAGCTCTATTCTACCCTATCAGGTCAAGACAGTTTCTTTATTAACCAATGATATTCACAGCATACAGAGGGGAATCCTACATCAGGCCCTGGAACAAACTCATCCATTTGAGCCATGCCTTACAGTCAGAAAGAAACCTTTAAATGAGGTCAGTGCTTCCAAACGTACATGAAGGATGCTATAGCCACTGTAATCAGAGTTCTTAATCCTGAGAACAACAGCCTCAGAAAGCAGCTAGAGCAGAAACTCCCCCTGCTCCGTTTGTGAAAGCTGCATGTAGAGCAACTGCTGAAGACCTTCATCATGGCTTAAGGAAGTCGCATTTCATACACTGGCTGCAGAGCATTACCGTAAGGGGCAGAAAAAAATATATCCAAAGCCCCATGCTCATCTATCTGTCAGCCTTTTTATTATTGGATATACAGAAACGAGGCTATTAACTGACTGTGCTAACAGCAGAACAAGCACATTAGTTTTAAGTTACTGTAAAGAAATGCCTGTGACTGCCAACAGACAAAGGAGGAAGGTTTGTCTAGTTCCTCGTTGGAGGTTAGAGTGTGAATCTGATACAAGGCAAGTTCCTCATTTCATCATCACGGCAGCTAATAGTGGCAGAAGCAAACAAGTGATTTCATACTGGACCAAGAGCATCAATGGATAGAAGAAAATGAGTGGGGCCACAATTATTTATTTTCTAACATTCTTGTTAGGACTCAAGGAGTAAAATCAAGACCACAAAGGGGTCCTACGTGAGTTTGAGTTTCTACCTGTAATGACATAAGGACCTTTATATTAGTCCTTCTGTCTGCGTGAGATAATCAACTCATAAAGAAAACAAGGCCATCATTTTGGGTTCGTTTTAGATGCTCTAATCGATAACCAATCAGATAGACACACTGTTTTTAGGTTTCTGGTAGGGTATCAGATGGCAATGAAGTCAGGTATATGGCAGAACAGAACAACTCATCTCATGGTCAGGGAGAAAAATAATAAAATGGGCCTTAAGTCCAACAGCTCCTCCAAGGGCCTGCCCCTCCTTACATACAGACTTCCTGAAGAATCCACCTTGCAAAGGCTCCCCCACCTCCCAACAGTACAGACCTGCACATTAAGTGATGGCCCTTGGGCAGGGACACAATTAAAGACCTCCGTACCACAGTGACAAGCAAAAAGAAAAGTGTGGAAAGGGAAAAAAAAATAATTTTAGGCATGAACTTAAGAAAGCAAATGGCCAAGAAGTCACCACTCTGGGGATTCCATCAGTCAGAAAAGCCATAAGGAGTCATGGTGATTTATGTCAGTGACTTTTAAGGTCGCCTTACAAACCAGATCCCCAGCAGCTCAGCACTACTATGGAAGTGCAGCTCTCTTCAGATAATCTGCATGATCCAAATCCAAATAAAACTGAGAAACCAGTGCCAGAAATTTGAAAGACACCACTCACCTAAAAATAAATAAATAAATAAATAACATGACCACACAGGAATTTGGAATTTGTCTTATTTGATGAGTTTCGTGTAAGTTGAGTGTGCTATTTCTCCATCGCATGAATTCCACTGTAGCAGTGTTCAAGAAAACCGAAAACGTTTCCTTCAATGGGTGAACTTGCTTGTCACCTCTTTACACCATGATAAAACACTCTGTGACTCATTCAATTTATGTAAAATGAGTGAGTGAAAATATAAAGCAAAACACATTGTGTAGTCTTGGAGAAGTTTTCTGTGTGAGGAAATCCGACAGCTTTATACTGGTCACCTGCTTTCCTATTCTTCTGCATGAAACAGTCAGAGTCATATTTGACATTTCCACACATGTCACTTTGCTGTTTAATAACCCTTTGGCAGATCATTGTGGCCCACAAAGTAAGTTGAAAATCTTTAGCATGGCACTCAAAGCCTTGATTCTAAGCCCTTGGCTTCCTTTCCTCCCCCCATGCCTCTCCACAGGTGGCCCATGGCACTTTCTCTGAGCTAGAAACTCTGTTCAGAACTTCTAATTCATTGTTTCCATCTCAGGAGGAGCCCGTCAGAAAGATGCTTTGACCACCATGTGGTGGACAAGAAAGCAGATTTTAAAAGGCCAATTAAGCCTCCAGCAGCATGCACAGAACCTGGCTATGTTCGGGACTCTCTTGCTACTCTCTCTATCCAAGAACTGACCATCACTCACCTCTTTGCTCTTCTTCAGGCTGAGCCTTTAGTTTGGAGGACAATTTCTCTCATAACCTCCATTCATCCTTCAAGAGCCAGTTCAAACCCTTCTGTCAGGCAGATGCCTGTGTCCTGCCAGGGTGCCCCTTTCTCATCTGCCACTTATAACATTCCATACCTCTATTCAGGGGTCTCACTTGTACAGTTTGTGTGCAGCTGGTTTTGTTGAGTTTAATTAAACATTACTGATTAATAACTCACTCTATCCTAATTATGGACAGTTACATGGATAGAACTGCTGGGGGCAGCAAATCCAGGGTGAGAGCTTACAGGATAAACATGGACCATTTAAAGAAAAAAGTATTCCAACAGTGGATGGTTCTCTTAAGTCCTCCTCCCTAAAACATCCTGGGTACATTCTTCAGTCTTTTTTTAACCTCTTCATGCCCCTTAGCAAAATGGGTGTGCAAGTGTACATAACTACACTTAGAAAACTTCAGCAATCATCACTGTGAACCCTTGAAGTGTCTGGCCTCGTGCCTTTAACTACGGTCTGCATTTCTGCTGTTACAAACTCAGTATAAAACGTCTCCCACTGGTTCTTGTTTTGAAGGGTTGAGGGGCAGAAGCTAGCTGGGGCATGCAGGTTTCTAGGGGTATGCCTTTGAAGGCTGTATTGGGTCTAAAATGTCCTTCTCCATCTCTGCTTCTTGTAGCAGGCACTTCTGCATCACCTGTTTCTTCCTCCATGGTGCAGAACTTTCTGGAACTCTGAGCCCAAATGGCTTTTCCATCCCTTGTTTCTGTCAAGCATTTCATCAGAGTGCCAAGAAAGGAAATACTTGTTACATCCTCTAACTTGCTCTTAACCACCGCCATCTTCTACCCTTTGTCAGACGGCACTGCCGTCATTCGGTGCTTCAATCAGAATGAAACATTAATTTACCGCCCCCTCATGACCATGGCTCCACTCACTCCTTACTCCCCAACTAATACAACAGGAAACTCTGCTGCGTGAAACTACCTGATACCTGCCCAGTCACCATCTGACAGCTACTGTCACCCTATCCTGAATATTAATTATGCCCCTTCCTTGGTTTTTACAATGGATTCTAAACAGGTTTCTAGATTCACTTATGTCCATCAACCCATTGACTACACCGTGTCTCCTCATCTTTTAAAAGCGTCAGTCAAATCACCCCAGTATTGATTTTAAACCCTCAAATGGTTTCTCATTATCCAGGGTAAAATACAGACCCTGGGTGACCTCACTCATTTTGACCTCTGACATGCTGAACCCATTTCCTGTTGTCCACTGAATTTTCTACCATCCCTCAAGCTCATCTTTATGTTTATATACCCCAACAGACACTCCTTTTTGTGTGATCCTTTATTATCTTATTAATTCTGAACTGCCTTGAAATTATGGCTTTCATCATATTTTCAAACACATTCCATGCAAATAAACCATTGTAGTTGTGGCTCATGATCGCTCTCCATTGGCTTCCCCTCATCTGTTCACCCTCCACTGGCTCCCTATCTCCTTCCAACTAAGTTTTCCTTCTGGTTTCATAATGTGTGGGGTGTGTGTGTGTGTGCACGCGCATGCCTGAATGTGAATTTCAAATCTAATTTCTTCATATGAGAAAAATACACAATTTCTTCTTCTTTTTATCCTCTCTTGTTCCCCAGTTTCCCTTCCAACACACATGTGTAGGTCCCTGCAGAAGTCAGAGGTCAACTTTGGTTATCTTTAATCACTCATACTTTTTGAGGTGTAGTCTCTCACTGAACCTGGGGTTCACCGGTTTGGACAGACTGCTGCCCAGTTTGCTCTAGGAATCTGGCTGTCTCTGCCTCCTAGAAAAGGCTCACAGGTGCATTCCCCTGCGCTCAGCGTACAGTGGTACTGGGGATCTGAGCTTGGGCCCTTGTGCCCTCATGACAATCTCTTACTTGGCTGAGCCATCTCCTCACCCATATTTTACATATATTTACATTTAAGTAGATTCTGCATATGACAGAAGATATGATGCTTGAATGTTTGTCCTCGTAGATTTTAGCTGGCTTTCATCTTAAATGTCTATTAATGTAACGCCTCGTCATTTCTTTGCATTTACGTGTATCACTCACGTTTTTAAAAACCTGATTGGCAATTAAACCTCAAGTTCCGTGAGGACTTGGTGTTGAAAGGATAAGTCATCACATGGTCTGCAGTAGATAATAAATGCCTATTGGCTAAACATTGGTGGGCCTGAATAATAGAAGAACATATTGGAATTTAACAACTATAAAACATATTCATTTATCAAACATTTTTTATGTACCTAGTCTATTCCAGATATAATGCTAAATTAGTGGAGAACCAAAAATAAAGCACACCTACAGTCTGATGTTAAGCTTTTGTTTTGACAAATAGAACCTTTTAAAATTTTCTGTCTCATGAGTCTGTATATGTGGTATTTGTAAGTATGTGCATACATGTTCCCATGCATTTCAAGCCAGAGACTGATGTCTGATATCCTTCTCCATTGTTCTCCCATATTATTCACACCGAGGCCTTCTGATGGTTAATCTTAGATGTCAACTTTGCATACCTGGAAAGAGGGAATCTCAGCTAAGGCATAGTTTATACCGGATTGACCGGCAGGCATTTTATTGACTGCTAATTGATATAAAAGGGTCCAGTCCACTATGGACAGTACCATCATGCCCCATCCTCCCAGGAAAGTAGGCTTGGATTATATAATAAAGAGAGGTGAGCATGAGCCTGGGAGCAAGCCAGTAAGCAGCATTCCTCCATGGTCTCTCTAGCAGGTCGTGCCTTAAGTTGTTGCTTTGGCTTTCCTGAACTGTAACCTATAAACCAAACTAACCACTCCCACCCACCGCCCAAAATTACTTTTGGTTAGTGTTTTGTTTCAACAGAAAACATAGAACGGAAATTGATACCGGTGATTGCACTTGCTGTAACGGACCTGACTGCGTGGCTTTTATGCCTTTGAGTTTAATTGGAGGAAGGTGGAGAGTGTGGGAGAGTTAGGAAAGTCGCGGAGTTTTCAGAGCCTATTGCACTGTTGCTGGAACTTGGAAGACAGTGCTAAGAGCAATGAGATAACAGAGGCTTGGTTTGTGAAGTTTTGGGGGTGGGGTGGGGAGCAAACATTCTACCAGGTCTCTTTGTGTGATAATATATTCGAATTAGGAATCTGACAGTAAAACCTTTACTGTAATGGAACAAAGTGTGCTTGCTGGCTCAAGCTGAAAAGCTAGCTGTGATTAATATGAGACCAGCATTGGGAGAACAAAACACAAAGTTAAAATTTCAACAAAGAGATAGAAAGCATTCCAAACAGAAGTCTTGGGAGAGAATACAATAACTCAATTAAAAAATAATAGAATATTCAAAAGTGGACTGTAGTTGGCAGAAGAAATAACTATTCAAGTTAAAGACAAACCACTTTAAATTCTCCAAACAGAGCAGAAAAAGGAGAAAAATAATGGCAATGGCTTCAGGTGTTTATGGGGCGCCATCAAATATACATCGTTAGAGTCTGAGAAGGAGAAGAGAAAAATGACCAAAATCTTTATGCAGAGACCTGGTGACTGGAAAATCCCCACATCTAGGAAAGGAAATCAACCACCAGATCCAGAAAACTCAAATAACCTCAAATAAAATCAATGCCCCCAAAAGTACACACTGATAACTAAAAGTAAGCAGAGGTGCATTTGGTGGTCAAAGGCAAAACAGCCCTTAAGTAAGGAACATTCAAGACAAACAAAGAGGACATCACATAGAAATAAAAGCATCAACCCACCATATTATAAATATACATGCTACAGGATCAGAGGACCTAAAGAGAAAAAAAACCACTGATGTCAGAGAGAGAATAACTAGACAGTCATGCAATGACAGCAGAAGATGTCGGCTCCCTCTATTGAACAATAGACAGAGTAACTTGACAGAAAATATGCAAGGAAATAGCAGACTTGAACAACACCCATAGACCAAATCCACCTAAACATTCAACCCAGCAACAGAATATTTATGCTTCTAAAGTGTGTCAAGAACATCCTCCGACATAGACCACAGGTAAAGTCAAATACAGATCTAAACAAATTTAAAAAGATGAAATTCTACAAAGCATATTTACCACAAAGAAATCAAGCTATAACTCAGTATCTGAAAGAAAATTAAAAATCACCAACAAGAAGAAATTAAAACCTACACAAACCCACCCCCTACACATTTGATAATCAATGGGTCAAAGCAAACATCAAAGGGGAAATCAGAGAGTTTCTTGAGACAAATGGAAATGACAGAAAAACATGCAATTAATTATGAGATGTAGGAAAAACAGTACAGTTTGAACATCCTTAATATGAAAATCCAAAGCTAAAACGCTCAAAAATCTGAAAATTTTGGGTGCCAGCATGATGCGACAAGTGAAAAACTCCACACCTGACTTTCTATGACAGGTCACAGTAAAACACAGTTACACTAAAAATACTGTATAAAATTATCCACAGCTTTTGTGTACATGAAGCATAAATGCATTCTGTGTTTAGACTTAGGTCCCATTCCCAAGATATCTCATTATATATTCCAAACTCTGAAATATTTGAAAATCCCATACACTTCTGGTTCCAAGCATAAGGGATACTCAATCTGCAATACATACTTTTATAGTGACAAAAACCTACATTCAAAAAGAAGTGTGTCAAATGCAAAAACTAACTCTATACATTAAAGGATTAGAAAAATAAGAAAAACCTAAACTGGAGATTATTATATTGAGTAAATCACCAGAGATTTAGAGTAGAAACAAACAAACAAAAAATAATTGAAAAATAATAGGAAAAAATCATCAAAACAAAATTTGGATAAACAATAAAGAGAACTGTCGAACTTTTAGCTACACTAGCTAAAATAAACAGAGAGATGCAACTCAAAACAAATAAATCTGAAGTGAGAGAAGAGGATAATACAACTGACAACAGACATGCAAAGACAAGAGCTGAGCATGAACAAGCTGATTAATCTGGAAGAACTTAGTAAACTCCTAGAAACATACAATCTACCAAGAATTAATCATGAAGAAATGGAAAGTCAGAACAGACTGATAATTAGTATGGAGATTAAATCAGTAGTCAAAAATTTTCCAACAAAGAAAAGCCTGGAACCAGATGGTTTCACTGGCAAGTTCTACTAAACACTTAGAGGAGAATTGCTGCCAATCTTGCTTGAACTGGTCCAAAAACACAGGAAAAAAAAAAGAACACTCTCAGGCTTCTTTTTATTAAGCCAGAGCTACTCTGATACAAAAACCAGACAATGACACTTCAAGAAAAGTATGGAATATTAATTTGATTAATATGAATACAAAAATCCTCAATAAGTAACAAACTAAATCTCACAACATATTAAAAAGACCATATATCATGAACAAATGTATTTGTTTCTGAGAGGCAAGAATGGTTGAAGAAACACAAGTCAATAGATATTTTACAGCACATTAAGAAAATAATGGACTTTTAAAATTATATGATCATTTCAGTAGGTTCAGAAAAAGCTTTTGATAAATTTCAGCATCCTTTCACAGTAATAAAAGGTTGCAACAAAGTATGTATGTGAAGAATAATAAAGCACAGAGAAGGCCAGATAACATAAGCTCACATGTGACATCACAATGATGAAAAGTTCAGGGCTTCTCATATGCGGCTAAAGAGCAGACAAGAAAATCGGTCTCCCCACTTTCACACAATAAAAATACTAGAGGTCTTAGGCAGAGCAAGTAGACAGCAAAAATAAGTGTGAAGTATGCAAAGAAGACAAGAGAAAGTGGATTTGTCTCTATTTAGTGCACAAGATCTTGTGTACAAATGATAAAAATTAAAAAAAAAACTACTTGAATTGATAAACTACTTCAGTCAAGTGGTAGGATTGAAAAATATAAATCACTCAAAAATTCTATATACTATTTCTATGCTATATAATATGTTATATAATTATACTGCTTCCATGTACTAACAGAAACCATGTGGAAAAGAAATTAAGAAAATAATTCCTCTAATGATGCCATCAAAAACATGAAGTACTTCAAAAAATACAATAAATGAAAAGTTGTACTATAAAAATTACAGAATGTTAATAAAGGAAACTGATGTTGACAACCTGGAAGAGTGAAAGACACCCAACACTCATGGATTGGAAACGCTATTAAGGAAGGTCACACCACTAATCCACTAATCAGAGATTTACATATCTAATGAAATCCCTACCATGATGCTGTCCTTCTCATAGATTAAACGATCCTCAAATACATATTGAACAATAACAAAAAACCCTTCAAATACACAAAGTATTCTAGACAAAAAAAACAAATAAAAATCAGGAAAGGGCTGTCCATAGATGAGCAGTGATCCCCCTAACAGGCTCATATGGTAATGGTGTGGTTGCTTGGGGAAATTATCGAATTAAAAATGTTTTAATCTTACCAGGAGGTTAATCTGTAGATAGATTCATAAACTGGGGGAGGTGGTGGGCCTCATTAGAAGATGAAGGACCTAGAGAAGTGAATCCTGCCCCATTACCTTCTGCCTGACTCTGTTTCCCAGACACCCAGTCAAGCTATTCATTTCTCTGTCGCTCTTTTCCCTCACCAGAGGCCCCGATGGAACCAGCTGCTCAGAAACCTCTGGAGCTGTGAGCCAAAGGAAATCTTCCTTTCTTTAGTTTCTTCCTTTGTACACTTTGTCAGAGGGCAGAGAGGAAATGAAACAGAAAATTTGCTAATATAATACATAGACGTAGCTCAGCATGTTTCATTGTGACCTTTAAAAGACCTGGAAAATTCTGTTATTTGTGACAGGTGAGTCCAGGGGACATTACTCCGAAATAATTACAGAACAAAGCGACAAATACTCTATGATTTCACTCGGATGTGGGGGCTAAAAATATCTGTCTCCTAGAAAGGAAGGCTAAAATTAGTGGTGGCTGCAGGCAGGGGATGAAGAGGAAGATATCAGAGGTACAACTTCTACATTCTGATCATTTCCTGCCTGGCACAATTACACAGTTAATAATAAATAATGGGGTTTTAAATATTCTAGCCACAAATTACAAATATTTAGGATTATTCATATAGTAATAGCTTGATTTAATCATTCCACTGATATATACGTAAATATCACATTTTATCTCATAAGCATAGGCAATTATTTGTCAATTTAAAATAAAATTAAACTAAATTTAAAAATCTATTTATCTTCTCAAAAATCCTGGTTTTGAGTAGGGAGCATAATTGGTAAGTGTACATGACCTCAGGGCCAGGCTACCTCTATAGATACGATAAATGATAAGCTACTGCCCCTTTGCCTCAATTTCCCCTCAGCAAAGAATGAGGATTATAACACCTATCTTAGTAACAGCCCTGAACATCAAATTCGCTGCTCTGTGAGAACCACTTAGAACACTAGTAAGAAGCAAACACTCACATAAGGTTAAACTATTGTCTCTTTCATCCTTTGTTGTGCTAAGGAAAGCCCAACATTAATGGCATACCCACCCAGTTCCGCTTAGGGTTCTGTGAGTCTATAAACTAGATGGTGAGAGTTGAGAAGCCACACCTGGGACGGCTCAGGGCTTAGGACTGTCGCTAGCATCGTGGGCTGGGATCTTCTAAAGGTTTCTTTACTCACAGGTCTGGCGGTTGGTGCTGGGTTTTGGCTAGGCACTCTGCAGAAGCTGTTGGCCCAAATGCCTATACAGTGTCTCTCCATATGGTTCCTTGGCTTTCTCTCAGCATGGTGGCTGGCTTCCATTAAATAGGAATTGGAAACAAGTTTTTCTTATTTTTTCTTCTTTTAGAATACAAGAGAGCTTTGCCCCCATCACTTGACATTAGTTTGTATTTTACTTTTGAAATTTTATATATGAGTACTACTTTCCTTTCATCTTCATTGCGTTCATTCGTGCTTTGAGTACTATGACGAAAAGGACTGGGCTGTCTCTTTCCTAACTTTAATGAGATAACTTCAAAATTTACTCCATTGAAGATGATGTTGTCTGTGGGTTTACTATGTGGAGGTATGTTCATTCCAGAACTACATTCTTTAGGACTTTTATTTTGAAGGCATATTGAATTTGTCACAGGCGTTTTTCTGCAAACTCAAACCTGTGTGAGCTTTGTCTTTAAACGCATTTGTATGGTTTATTACCTTTACTGGCTTATCTTTGTGGAGCCATCTCTGAATCTCAGTATGAAGCCAACTTATTGAAACTTGGTCTTTTTCTACATACCTGTATCTGGTTTGCAAGTAATTTTTGAGAATTTTTGCATGTATGTGTGCTTTGTGTGCCTTTCTGGGTACATTTTTCCTTAATTTAGGCAAGCTTTTTCTCTGATCCAGTGGAAGATCGAGTCTATGCCATTGGTCTATAATTCTTCTCCTTCTATGCCTTTAATTTGTAGATTTGTTCTTTTATGCTGTCCCCATGTCCTATTCCTTTTGTGATTTTAATTCTTTTATTCTATTATTTCACTGAGGGGTCCAACTCTTCTATTTAATTATCTTTAATCCCTAATAATCAATCTCCTAATTGATTTATTCTAGTGGTAAGACTTTCCCCTTGGATTTTCTAATTGAATTTTTGGTCTTTTTAATTCCATCTCCGCTGCAGTTTGAATTTTCTTAAGTGTTTCTCTTTATTTAATCCACTTTTTGAATCCTGGATTTTCCTCATCATTCCCTTCAGCCTTATGTTTCTGGTTTCTTGGACTTAGGAGTTTATTCCTGTCTTCTTTAAGTTCCTTCAGTTGTTTGTCCTTCTTTTTAAAATGCCCGAGTTCTTTGATCATGTTTATAATTGCCCTTTTGAGTCTGTGTCCTGGAGTTCATCTAGGTGATTCTCATTAGAAACATTTCTAAAGCAGTATGGGACATTCACTGTCAGTCTCCAGATTGCCCTTGAAAATGCTCTCTTTACCACCAGATTAATCATGTAGAAGTCCTACATGATCTCATTTATCCTTTTTTTTTTTTGGCGTATTCAGTAGTGGTAGAAGTCAATAGCTAAGTTCAATGGACATTCTTGTGACTGAGAAACCAAATGCTATGTTATCCTTATCCAAAATATCTGTCCCATTTAATACGTGTTAGTTCAACAACTCTTTACAAAGTATTCATTATATGTTGGGTCACTGGAAATGTAAATATGAGTAAGGTAAATCTCAGCTGTCCAGTTTATAATCTAGGGGATGTATTAAGAGCTTAGAATTTAAGGGCTGGATTTAGGGAATTTAAGTACCTCCAAAATTATATGCATTGTTCCAAGAGAGAACAAATAGCTTGTTTCAAAATCAGGTTCTAACTAAGGGTCATGGCACAAAAGATGTAAAACTGCAGATAGGCAGATATCACAAGAAACCTCATGTTCAGGATCCTAGACAAAGGAAGGAAGAGGGTTTGCCATGTGTACTCTCAGTAGATGAAAGGGACTTTACCCCCATCCCAGGAGAGGGTCTGTTTCCCCAGCAGCTGCTACGTGGTATTGAAGACACCTACCTGGATGAAGAAGCAGACATACTGGAGGTGTTAATTGGAGGTGTTAATTTGGAAGCCTTACTGTAAATAAAGCCCTCTTGCTTCTATGATTCTACTTTGGTGACTTATTCTATTTTCTTCAGTTTCTCCAAAACTGTTAAAAAAAAAAAAACATCAAGTTAACAGGCCAAATGTGACACCTAGAAAAAGAAGCAGGTGACAGAGTTCCTTTGTATCAAGGTTTTGGATGTTTCAGAAAGAATTCCATTAAAGAAAGCCTCTGATCAAGTATATAATTCTGTCAGTGTGACAGAAAAATCTAAAAATAATTTGAGCGCTAAGTTCTTGAACAGCCAGCTTTAGTGGTTCATAACCTTTGTCACACAGTCAGAAACCAGCCTTATTAAAATGTGTTTAAGTTGTCAGGCATTCATGAAGTTCCTATTATTAGTAAGGTGCTGTGCAGAGCTACGCAGAGGCTACAACTCTGAAGGAAGAAATTGTCCCTCCTCTAGGGAAGTTACAGAATGGAGCGACTTATTGCATGAGAAGCTGTACTGATGCCAAACAAAAACTGTTAAACACTAATATCTAAACTCCTTGGGTCTATGGAAGGAAAAAGGAAGCGAGCATGTGATTGAAGGCCAAGAGAAGTCTCACAAAGGAGGCGCCATGATGTAAGATGGGCTGAGAAAGTGTAAATGTCACCAGCTGAAGAGGGGTTACAAGATCATCACAGGTCCCACAAATGAACGAAGCCTAAGACAAGGAAATAATGCAGCATATCTTTAGAGCAGCACAGACAGACTTGGTTGTGATAAGTATTTTGAGGAGAAGACAGAATGTCTAGAAACTTGTGTTGCAGCCAGAATTCCTAGAGATTAAAATGTGCTGCAAGGGATTTAGTGTACTCCGTAGCACAGTGCATGAACAGGGAGACTGAGTTAAAATGACTCACTCACTCAAGGAAGAAACTGGAGGTAAGAATGGTTATGACAAAAACCAAGACAACTGGAAATTGCATGGATGAAGATGAGAGATGAGAGTCAAGACCATGAAGTACGTACAAAGATCTTTCATCATGAACATCAACATGTCCACAACATACACAGTCCACAAAAGACATGGATGATCAAGAACCCAGCAAACATGGATACTTTAACTGGGAAGTCCAATTGTAGTGGCATTTCATTTGTATTTTAATAAATAAAGCTTGCCTGAAGATCAGAAAAGTAAAACGGCCACACTGGTCAGCCTTACAGACCAGGCAGCAATGACATACACCTATAATCCTAGTAGCCATACTAGCTTGCCATAGAAACCAGGCGGTAGTGGTGTATGCCCTTAATCCCAGCACTAGAGAGGATTATAAGGGAGGAGACAGTTCTCAATCTCATTCTCATTCTGAGATTCCTGGAGGTAGGATCCCTAATTCAGATTGATGTAGAAGTAAGGCCCAGTGACTGGCTGTTTTGCTATTTTGACCTTCAGGTTGAACCCAATATCTGTCTCTGAGCTTTTATTAATTGTGCTTCATCCAGTGACGTGGGCCTTGGTAAGACAGGCAAGCAGAGTTCTACAGAAGTTATCAGATGTGTGGAAGGGTAAGATACAAGAGGTTGGTTAGCCAGTGATTGCCTTTGGCCAAGCCAATCTTCATGGAAAATAATTATGTTCTAAAAGGTTACCTGATTAGAGAGCATTTTAGGCAAATCCAGTAAAGGTCAAAAACCCATGTGCAAATCTTGCCTGACATCAACTGACAATGTCATTCTGAATAGCCCCTTCAATTTGATAAGCCTTATTTAATTACTTGTCATTTATCAATATTGAACTTTTAGTATTATGTCAATTAGAGGAAACATAGAAATAACTTGGAAGAGTACATCAGTACAGCTGAGAATCAATCATTTAAATAATTTATTTATTTTTATTTTATGTACATTGGTGGCTTGCCTGAATAGATGTCTATATGAGGGTGTTGGATCCCCTGGAACAGAAGTTACACAGTTGTAAGCTGCCAAATGGGTGCTGGGAATTGAACCAGGGTCCTCTGGAAGAGTAGTCAGTGTTCTTAATCCCTGAGACATCTCTCCATAGGCAATCATTTTAATGTGATTACAAAATGGGATGAAGGGGGCTTTTCCTTGCTTCATCTTTTCATTGTTTGAAGAATTCAAGACAAGCACCCTATCATACTTTTGAGCCTCATCTCAGTGCAATATTCTGAGTTTTAAAATTTCCCTTTTTCCTAATGCTTTTTTATTGGATCAGCTTAAAATTGTATACCATAGTCTGAGGTCGGACACATGCAGCTTCATGGGATGTTGGTGGTGGTCACCGGACTACATTCTCTGAGTGAGAATCTCCCTGTTGTGGTTTGGATGTTAATGTCATCCCCATAGGCTGATATATTAGATCCTGTTCTCTAGGCAGGGAAAATATTTTCAGAGGTGGTGGTGGGATCTTCAGGAGGTAGAGGCTTAGCTGGCAAAAGTGGATCACTAGTGTCGGATTCTGAAGAGGATAACCTTGGCCCACGTCTAATGCCCGCTCCCCTCTGATTCCTACTCTGTCACCCTTATCTATTACCATTATCGTGAACCCTACTACAAAGGACCACAAACTTCTGAGATCCTGCACCAAGACATACCTTTCTTCCCATACGTTGGGACTATTAAACACCCGGTCACAGAAACACAGGGAAACAAATATACTTCTCTTCCATTCCAAGTTGACGAGGGGGAAACATCAGAGTATTGTTTGAGTCTAATCAACTCACCACTTCCCTCCTCTTCTGTTTGTGGTGACTGGATGTGGAATATCCCTGAGAGGCTTATGTGTCTGGACACTCATTTCCCTGGTGGTGGTTTGACTGGGAAGTTTGTTACACCTTTAGGAGGAAGAGCCTCACTTGAGAAAGTATGTCATTGGGTGCAGGTATTGAAGCTTTATCGCCTGATCTGACTTCATGTTCTTTCTCTGCTTCCTGACTGTGGATGCCATGTGAGCAGTCCACTTCCCACTCCTGGTGCCAAGCCCTTCCTCACAGTGATGGACAGTACCCCACAGACACTGTACACCAAACAAAACCCTTTCTCCCATAAGTCGCTTTTGACAGGACAGCAACAGAGCAGTAGCTAAGATGGGGTATCTATTGTAAAGCTGGCAATCCTTGGCATCGGTGTTTTGACTGTGCATCCTGAGGACTTCAGGGTAGAGAGGCCAGAGCAACGTGATGAACAAACTCCTCTGAGCAGGGTTATAACTAGGATCTGACCACCATGATGTGGCTCCCATGGAACTGTTCCAAAGACAGTAAGATTCCNCCAGGGCAGGCAGGAACCACTTCCTACCTGGAAACTAAGAAGCAGGTTGCCTTACTTCTAATAAGGGCAGAAATGGGTTGACAGGAAATGAACTGACATAGCAGATCAGAAGCAAAAATGGTTACAGGTTGAAGAGATCAGAATCTGTCCCATTTCCTCCTAAAAATAAAGCCAGAAGCCGAGCATGGAGATGACTAATCACGTGTCTCTCTCTGCGTGTCCACGGCTAGAGCTCTGTTAACCGCAGTTAGTTACTCTGTTAGAGGACCGAGGTTCACACCTGACACAAGGATTGCATGGAATATTTTCCTCAAACAATGCTGCACCCATGCTTCTGCTTCAGCTTCCTTAACCCCAAAGAAAGGACTGGAGAACCATTATAAACAAAATAAGAAAACTCATACATGCCTCTAACTTTAAGGGTGGTAAGTATAAATATGAGTCATAGCAACGCTCTGCCGTCGGACCAAGAGGTAGCAGAGCACGGAGGTTAAAGGGCAAGGTTCTGCAACCAGCTGGTCTGGGTTCAATCCCTGTTCAATCTGTAGTATTAGGTCCTGCCATTCTGTAACATGAGGGCTGGGCTTGTCGGGGTTTCTGTCCCACCCAGTACCCCACAGCCAGCAAGTCCCAAAGAAAATCACNCACATGGCTCGGTACCTTTCTCAGTGGGGTAGGTCACATCTTGCTTCTTCGGTGATCTGGGCAGGACTGGGAGGAATGGGCTTCCTCCTTCCCAGCATTCTCCTGTTCTCCTCACACTGCCCCTACTTCCTGTCTGGTTGGCCTGCCTATACTTCTTGCCTGGCCAATCAGTGTTTATTTAAAACATGATTAACAGAATACAGACAATTCTCCCAATCCATGAATCATTTACTAGTCAAACATAGAGAAATTACTTTCTGTGTGCTTTGGTTTCTCCAGCAGTAAATGGTGGGGGGGGTGATACTAATTCTGTGTAACAGGGAAGTTGTGATAGACAAGAGACATAAAGTGTTTAGCCAATGGTGTCTAGAACTGAGGCAGGATAAAAAGAAAGCATATGCACTAATAAACCCTCATTTTAAAAGTACAGCCATGACCTACTACACAAAACATTAGCAAGAGATTCGAGAAAGTCTGACTTCTTTGTTCCTAGAGACAGCTACTGAACCACGAGAAAAGAGATGCAAGATAATGGGTATTTTCCTGAGAAGGCTTCTAGATAGCCTTGTCATCTTTCCTGGGTCTCTATGAAGGATGTTTAGTGTCATATACATTAAGGAGGTTAAGAGCACAAAGCACAGACTCCAGGGCTCTTCACTATGTCCTCTGCAAAAGCAGTAAGGATTATGGAGGTTGGTACATGTGCAGCAGGAAAGGAGGCTTAGAGGAACAGCCCTTGGGGGACAGAGATAGAAGGGTCCTCAGGCTCACTGGCCAGGTGAGCCAAGATAGGGAACTCCAGAACACCCAATGAAGACCCTGTTCCCAAAATAAGATGAAGAGCCACTGACAAAGGTACCTGATTTATGTCTGGCCTCTGTATGAACATACCACACACACACACACTTGGACATGTAGATAACATGCTTATTTATGCCCATAGACACAATTTCAAAGGTAAAAAAGAGAGAAAGAAGGTATCTGATAAGTTATGGGTCAAATCTACTAGTGAGCAACTTGGGAGCCCGTAGAATCATGAGCCTTCATCTTCAGTGAGTCAGAACACAATTCATACTTAAAACTAAAAAATACAGCTCAGACAATGAAGTATACTGAGTTGAGTATGTTCAACTTTCAAGGATTATGTTGGGTTTATCCCACATTAGCAGCTGTGAGCTTTGGTCAAAGAGTTCTTTTCCAAGGGGGAAAGTTGCCTAATGTTGGAGGGTCTCTGATCAAAAGAATAATCAAGAAAATTAATGTTTCTAATGTTTATTTCAATAAGGTTACCAACCCACTTTTTATTAATTTTTTATTATTATTAAAATTTTCCACCTCCTNCTTTCCAGTCCAAAGAGCAGTCAGGGTTCCCTGCCCTGTGGGAAGACCAAGGATAATCATTGAGCCAGTTCTGTAGATGAGGAAATGATCAAAACTGGGCCTCATTGGCATTTTCTTCCAGGATTGGAGTATCACCTTTCCTACAGCTGTGTTTCTTTTTTCCATTATGAGTCGCAGACTTCTTGATCTCTTGTCTGTTTTACAGATATGATTCCCGAGGCAGCAGAGGATGGTTCATTCATTTTCATGGGGACCAGTGAGAGGCTTCTTCATAGTTCAGACCTATGTGTAAATAACCACGCTTAGAGCTAAGGAGTAGGTCATCCTGAGGTTAATCAGAAGTTAGTAAATGTCCAACTCATATTCTTTCCAAGAATAGCGTGTATTAGTAGAAAGAACATAGCATTTTCAGAAGCAATGCTGTAGATTCAAATGGTGAATGAACCTGGAGGATTCACTTTCCTCCCTAGCCTCCTTATAATGGGTTCCTCCTATGGCTGGCGGTCCAGTCTTTCGTCACAAACAGGGAAGACATGTCTAGAATTCCTACAGTATCAATTCCACAATTCTGTCGTCATTAGTGTTCTTTTTTGTACAGCTGAGCTAAAGAAATGCTGCCTAGAGAGCATAATGCTGTGACAGGGGCTGTGTGGATTGAGAGCTCAACTATACACAAGCAGTTCAGCTTCCATTTACCACTGTGGGACAGTGGGCAAGCCCCTTGTCTCCTGCATGTCTCATTATCCATTTATCAACACAGAATATTTGCCGAGGTCTTCCTGTACTAGGCTGGTGAAGACAGCCTTAGATGAAAGGCTGGCAAACAGATCAAAGATGCTGTGGGTAGACACAATAAAAATTTATGTAGAAAAAAAGACAGAGGTCCACAGGCTGTATTCCTAAGAAACTGAAGAAGGAGAAAAACGGAGAGGAAACTCACCCTGACACAAGAAATGTGTAACAGACACTTCCTAGAGCCAATGACAGAGGCACCATTGAAGGTGATTAAAAAGGTGGAGAGATAGACGAAAGTAAATAATGCAGGGCTGTGCTCTGCTCTACCAGCTGGGGAAATAGTCATAGCAACAGGAAAGGTGGACTGAGACAATTGCTGCTCTGCTGTTATGAGTTATTCATTTTAGCGGGGGAATGCAGGTGCAACAGCTGGGCAAAGCTGTGAAGATGTCTGAAGGATGTACCACCGAGGACATGAAATGCGGAAGTCACATACAGCTTCCCAGTACAGACTCAACTCTACTCTGAAGGATGAAGACAGCTCTCATTTATTTCCTGTGCTATTCTCTGTGCTAGGCACAAGGGATGTATATGAGCAATAAGTCACCCTTCTCCTCCTACACTTCATCACCTAGTGGAGAATATAGCGTTAGTAAATACATACAAACACGTAATAGAAAGTCGCATGCATTTTTTCTTTCTTCCCTTTCAGTTGTCACTTTCTCTTCTTGCATCCTTGTGGCCTGAGAGAAGTGAGAAAGGAAAGGAAAGGAGAGGAGTGAAATGTGGGGCAATCTGCTCTCTAGGATGCCATGTAACCCACCTTTCCCATCCCAGGTTATTACAGGGAGCAGAAGATTAGCAATGTGAGATGGTTGGTATGCCTGTCCTATCTTTCTCCTCTCTGAGTAAAACGTAGATGAGATATAAGAGAAAATGAAAGGAAGATCCAGGGAGTGGGTTCTGAGGGCTGTTAGCAGCCTTAAGAGTCAAGGACTTGCTTCTCTGAGCATAATTCTAGAATTTGCAGTGAGGTCATTTATGGTAAAGTGAAGACAGTGGCATTCACAGAGATAAAACGGGTGTCAGTTTTTGTCATAAGCCCCAGTAAATGAGCAAGAATATGCTTTTAGAAATCTTAAAATAGTTGCTGCATTAGTCAAGATAAGCCAAGCATTTGCTGTGAAGCTCTACTTCAAAGTGAGCTCTAGGATTCTCAGTTCAGATGGTTGGGTTGGGGAAGGCATGTGGTTTTCTGGTTGTGTTGGTGCCCTGAGAGGAGGAATTGTGGGAGGGCACAGTGAAAAGATGGCCATGTGTCAGCAACTGACCTGCCTAACAGATTGGTCTAGAACCGCCCAGCCTCTGGTGAAAAATTCTGTTGTTTAAACCTCCCAGTCAATGTTCCTTTGTTATGACAGTTGTGCTGACCATTACAGTCATGCTGCTATAACAAACAGCCCCTCAGGTCTCAGAGGCTTCACATGACAAAGGGATAGTCACTACTGGTGCAAATGTAGCTGCAGTCCCAGGTAATTCTACAGAGCAAGCTCCCTCAGCAAGAAGTCTCAGGAATGCAAGGTGGCGCCCTGATGGTGACCATCTCAGCATGTGGCAGGGGAGAGAGGTGGGTAGAGACTGAAAGGTTCAACCAATCAGCTTTCACAGCTTTCTATAAGAGGTTGCACTGGGACACGCTTCAATTAATCTAAGTTTTTAGAAGGTCAAATAGAATCCACCATGGATAAAAGGATAACATACTTCACCCACTTCCTATGAGAAGTATATAACAGCTGTGTGTGTGTGTGTGTGTGTGTGTGTGTGTGTGTCTGTGTGTGTGTGTTATTCCCATTGAATGGACAGAATGTATGTTATGCACAGGGGAGTCCTCATGTGTGTACAGGTCAAACTTTGATACCAATTGATGTCTGGTATCTTCCTACATTTCTTTCCACTATATATTAAGGCAACATCTCTGGATAAACTCAGAGCCCATGATTCTGGCTTGCTGGTACTGCTGATTAACCTAGCAATTGCCTCTCTCTGCCTCCATACTGGGGTTACAGGCAAGTGGCCATGCCCGCCAAGTTTTACATGAGAACTTGGGAACCGAACTGTGGTCCTCATACGTGTGTGTCAAGCCCTTTACCCACTGATCCATCTCCCCAACCCTAGAATCTCACTTTTTCTCTCATCCACCTTTCTGTCACACACTCATGAAAGTAAGAAATAATAAAATCATAGACAGTCACATACTCCTCCTTCCTCTCTCTTCTGTTGCCAAGTGGACTATGTTGATCTTTTTTAAAAGTCAAAATCTCTTTTAAGATATATGTGTTATCTCAATAATTGCTACACTTCTGCAAATTGGTTTACAAAATAATTATAAACGGCAAATAGAATTGCCTTTTACAGTTTGAGGCAGGCAGGAAGATGGTGTTAATTTGCTGCACTATTGCTCCATGCATTTCTGGGGCCATTAAATGAATTTACATCACAACAGCCCACGGCATCCGGAGACAGGAAATTCATGACCCTGAAAGTCCCAAATACTATCGTTTACTGTTCACATCACATCAACTCATTTTGAGCCTCTCTAATCATGGAAACCAGGAGTTTTGTGTAGTGGAGTTTGGACTGACAAACAAAGCATGTGGCTCTGAGACTATGGGTTCCTGGGTCCCCATTAGTATGAGGTAATCAAGTCTCTGCTCTCGAAGCAAAATTAAAAATCAAGAGAGAATGTTACTCTTTCATTTCCTCTGAGTCTATGATGTTTAGAATTAAACTGCTAGCTTTAATGATGAATGGGCCTAATTATAAATAGAAAACTCATGTTAGAATTTCCTATTGCTCTCCTTTCTCTTAACTCTAATACCTATTTTCCTAAGAAGTAATGGGACAGAAGTGCCCATGATGGAGCTGGAACTTGGAGGGAAGACTACAAGCTTAATGTGATCCCAAGATAGAACAGGTAAAGCATACAGAATTTTCCATTTTTAACAAGGTTTGTTGAAACCCAATTGCACAGAGTGACTGACCCCAAATCACAGACCCTGTTGCCTAAGCCAGTGTTTGCCCTATTTGTACCCTTTTATAGTTGGTCCAAGTTAATGGTAAAGGATTCTGTTTACAGAATGTGTTTCAAAATACATTGGATTGGCAGACTAAGTACATGTGCAGTACTGAATTGACTTTATTGAAAATTCCCATATCTCTCAGGCATACAGTCAGAACTCAAGAAGCACAATGTGCTGCTATAGAAATCCATGATGAGCCTGGAGCTCAGGCTGAGAGGTGGGTTCAGGGGTTGCTTTTCCATCACTGACACAAAACATCTGACAAACACAAAGAAGAAGGGAGGGCTTTATCCTGACTCAGTTAAGAAGGGCAAAATACTTCACGGTGGGGAAGTTCTGGCAGAGTCCATGGTTCCAGGGTGTGGTTAGGGTTTCTCACATCTGGGCAGAACAGGAAAAGGAGGAGAGAATGGTGGTACTCTGCTTTTCCTTTCACTGCATCTGGAGACCCAAGCTGCAGGCTACTGCCACCCACATTCAAGATGACTCTCCCAGCCTTAGTCTCAGGAAACACAGTCGGGATCGACCCAGAGGTGTGCATCCAGGCTAGCTGACAAGGAGAATGAACTACAGCGAGCAGTAAGAGCTCTTAGGAAGGACTGGGGAGCATACAACAGGGCCTATGTGAATTCTTTCCCAAGTCGCATGCATTTAACTATAAGGCTTCATAAAGAAAGAAGTGTTTTGTAGTTGTTATTTATAGTAGTGTGATCATGAGCTCTTTAGTAGGAATGTGCTCTACTCTACTAATCATCTTAAAAGGAACTAAGAAAATAGACGGCCGCTCGTGTAAAACTCCAAGAACATGGAGCTGCCAATCGCTTACTTTGTTCTGAAATCCACATGGCAATAGCTGCAAAGAACCTGGGATCCAGAAGACAGAAATCATCTATTTTCTTGGCCTTGAACTTGGATCCTTAAAAATGAACTGATAGAAACTTCTAAAAACACACTTTATAGAAATAAACTCGTGACACAACACCACCGGACCAGTCCGTGATGATAATGTAAACAAGTGCAGAGATGCCCAGGTCAGTTGTGAGAACATGAATTATCTCTGACTCTGGAGGATGTAAGCTTCTGCAGGAAAGCTCAGAAGTCCTGCTCTCCAAAACTGAACCCCAGTTTTGCGGCTTTAGATCACTACTGTCCTGTATACACCATTTTATAAAATGTAAAAATCAGGGTTAGAGAAAAAGAAAAAAGATGCTCATGGATGGAGAATAGCAATCAGTAAATAGCTATGGGCATCTGAGCTGGGCTTCTGAAAAAGAGGAGACAGCAAAAGTCAGGAGAGAGACTTCTCCAGCAGCAGCTATCTTCAAGGGATATAGTCTCTGGGTTCCTTTCCTCCCCCACTCAAACCCAAGGCTAGAAAAATCTCAGCTGTCAGCAGGCTGTCAACAACATCTAGAGTACCAAGCTTCTGCTGGTAAAAATAAACTGTGCGCACAAGCCAGAGTTATTAACACATTTAGGATGCTGTGGGAAAGCTTCCTCCTATTTGCATATGTTGATGACAACAAGAGTAAGCCCTTTGTGTGCTGCTTCAGGGTCCTGAGAAACCCAAGGGGGCCCAAGGAAGGAAGAGCAAAATCCAGGCTCAGTGACAAGCCTAAGTATCTCTCTCCAGCTATCTCTTTCCCTTTGTAAGATCCCTCCCTACCCACACACATACTTAGACATACATGTACACATTCACCCACGTCTCTTCATATGATGAAGATTAATGGAATCTAGCCTCTACCTTGCTTCTGTGACCAGTGAGCTTTCCCAAATTCCAACTCCACCCCCTGTCTCTCACACTGGTGTCTGAGCCAAGGGCCTCACATAAGCCAGGCAAGCGCTCTAACAACTGAGTGATGTACTTAGCAACCAATATATTTTAGTAGGATGATAATATCTATGCAACCCATATCTAGATTTAAAAAATAGAACATGACCAGCACCCAGATGCAAATACTTTGTTCCAGTGTTGTGAACTTCTCAGTTATAGTGGCATGGATTAATTTTGATAGATAATGTTCTTCCTGTAAATTTATCTCTGTGTCTGACTTCTTCCATTGTCAAACCAATGATCTTGGTTTCATGCAGTTGTTGCTTATTTAGTTCACTGCTGCATTTGTGGTATCATTGTAAAAGTGCAAATGCTCTTTCAAAGAACGGCAGACATTAGCAAATTGTCGTTTTTTTGTCTCTTACTACATGCAGTTTCTGTGACTATTCATAAACATTTTTTGTAGAAACATGTATTTCTGAATGGAAAGATCTCTCATGCTCTTTGGGTAGGTAGGATCAACATAATAAAAATGATAATCCTACCAAAAACAATCTACAGATTCAGTGCAATCCCCATCAAAATTCCCAACATAATTCTTCACAGATCTCAAAAGAACAATACTCAACTTCATACAGAAAAGAAAAAAAAAGCAAGCATAACCAAAACAATCCTATATAATAAAGGAACTTTCAGAGGCACCACCATCTCTGACATCAAGCTTTATTATAGTATTACAGTAATGAAAACAGCTTGGTATTGGCATAAAAACAGACAGGTTGACCAATGGAATCTAATTGAAGACCTAGATATTAATCCACACATCTATGAACACCTGACTTTTGACAAAGAAACTAAAATTATACAATGGAAAAAAGAAAGCATCTTCAACAAATGGTGCTGGCAAAACTGGATGTCAACATATAGAAAAATGCAAATATATCCATACCTATCTTCATGCACAAAATTCAAGTCCAAATGGAATGAAGACCTCAGTATATTTCTGACCACACTGACCTGATAGAAGAGAAAGTGAGAAGTAGCCTTCAATGAATGGGTACAAAAGACCACTTCCTAAATATAAAACCAGTAGCACAGACACTGACAGCAACAATAAATAAATTGGACCTCCTGAAACTGAGCCGTTTCTGTAAAGTAGAGGACAGAGTCAATAAGAGAAAAAGGCAGCCTACTGAATGGGAAAAGATCTTTACCAACCCCACATCAGACAGAGGACTGATCTCCAAAATATATAAAGAACTCAAGAAATTAGACATCAAAATTCTAAATAGTCCAATTAAAAAATGGGATACAGAGCTAAACAGGGAATTCTCAACAGAAGAATCTCAAATGGTCAAAAAACACTTAAGGAAATGTTCAACATCCTTAGCCATCAGAGAAATGCAAATCAAAACAACTTTGAGAAAGCATCTTACATCTGTCAGAGTGGCTAATATCAAAAACAACAATAATAGCCTATGCTGGAGAGGATGTGGAGTAAGGGGAACACTCATCCATTGCTGATGGGAAATGCGGTGACAGTTGTATTACTGGAGCAGACTGCGGGGTCACTGGCAGTGGCACCGGGATCTGTTCCTACTGCTTGTACTGACTTTTTGGGAACCCCATTCTCTTTGGATGAATACCTTGCTCCGCCTATATATAATAGAGAGGGCCTTGGACCTTCCCCAAAGCAGTGTGCCTTACCCTCTCTGAGGAGCAGATGGGGGTGGGGGTGGGGATAGTGGAGGAGATGAGAGGAGGGGAGGGAGCGGGAACTAGGATTGGTATGTAAAATGAAGTAAGATAGTTTGTTTCCTTTTAAAAAAAATAAATGAAAAAGAGATAATAAAAAATAAACATGTATTTCTGGTATATGTTTAATGAGGAAACACTATTGGGTCTTTGGGGTGGCACAAAACCTATGTAGAGGTCATTGGTTTTCCAAAATAACCATCCAGCTTTAGAAAGCTGAAGTTACTCTGTAGTCCCTCACTGATGACTTCCATCTCAGCCATTCCTGAAGCTTTGGTCTTGTCAGGTGTTTGGGGTTTTTTTCTATGCAGTTGACTATTGAGTTGACTTTTATTTCTTATTAACTTGCAATAATTTATTTATCATTTTTAAAATGTGAGTGTATTTTGTGTGGGGGCGCCCAAGTGTGGTAGTTGCTTTTGTCTATGTGTGCCTAAGTGTGGCTGTGTGGAAGACACTGGCAAAAAGAAAAAAAAGTGTCTTCTTCTCTCTTTGTCCAGTTATTTCATTTGTTTGTTTGTTTGTTTATGTGTTTTAGTGAGGGTTTCTATCGCTGTGAAAAGACACCATGACCACAGAAACTCTTATAAAAGAAAGCATTGAATTGGGGCTGGCTTACAGTTTTAGAGGTTTAGTTCACTATCATCATGGAGGGAAGCAAGGCAGCATGCAAGCAGACATGGTGCTGGAGAGGTTGCTGAGAGTTCTACATCTTGATCCACAGGTCACAGAAAGTGAACTGTCTCACTGGGCATAGCTTAAGCATATTTGTGAGACCTCAAAGCCAGCCTCCATGGTGACACACTTCCTCCAAAAAAGCCACCCCTACTCCAACAAGGCCACAACTCCTAATAGCGCCTCTCCCTATGGCCCAAGCATTCAAGCACATGAGTCCATGGGATCCACACCTACTCAAAACACCACAGAGGTCAAAGGACAGCTTGCAAGAGTCTCAATTCTCTCCTATCATGTGAGTTCTGGGGATCAAACTCAGATCACCAGTCTTGGTGGCAAGTGCCTTTACCCGAGTCACCTCTCCGGCCCCTCTTCATTTTTTTTCAGACAGAGTCTGTCATTGAACCAGGAGTTTACTGGTTGGATAGGCTGGCCAGTCAATGAGCTCCAGAAATGCACCTATCTCTGTCTTCCTCAACTCTCCAGCACTGAAGCAACAGGTGCATGCTGTCGCTCCTGACTTTTTTTTTTACTTAGAAAATAAAGCCCTGCACAGCCTTTGGAAACAAATTGGTTGTTCTAAAGGATGTGGACAAAAAAAATTAATTTATACTACCAGACTTCCTCATTATAACCATTAATATGTCAGCAATTATAAAGTGAATTTAAATATTATTGCATAACACTAAAGAAACTTAAAATCAGCACAGATCAAATTACAAAACATAATGTTAGGTGTAAGGATTCAATTCCAGAAAGATGTAAAATGTGAATAAACATTCTGCATCTTAGAACTGACGGTAGGTGGTACGTTATAGCAGCTCATAGGCCTGGGATCCACAGTGCCCTTCACTCATGTCTCCCATGTTAAACGCATGCACCTCTTTATTTGAACTCTTTCTGGACTTTTTTCCTTACAGCCGTCTTCTAGAGGTCTGACCGTTGCCATCCCTGTCACATGCTGGAATATGACCACAGCGTTTCCTGTTCACATTTCCAGCTGCAGAAAGGCCTGAAAGGTGCTTGTCTGCCATTGCTACTGCTGGCCAAGTCGGGGATGGCCAATACCCACGGAGCCCTGGCAATTGTTTTTAAGAGACTTGCTATAACCAGAGCTGTAGCGTTTTCAGGAAGCTGTGCCGGGTAGGGTGGGAACCGGGAAGCAGAAACAGACATTGTGCACTAGAGGGTGCCAAAATCCTGAGCAACGGAGTCTAGCCAGGAAGACTTTGTCTTCACCTTGAAGCCTCAAGAGAAGTACCATCAAGGAGTCTCACTTCTTAAAGCTGGACTAGAAGGGGGCCATCAGCACTTTTGCTATCAGAGGGATGATTCCAAAACATTGAGCAGAAAAAAATCCATGCTGGTACTAGAAGTTTTCAAAGGCAAGGCCTCTGTGATTTTATTTTAATGACTATACTAACAGCTACCTGTTTATACAGTGTCTTGAAATTATATATGCAGATGTAAACATATTAAATCCTCCCAGCACTTCTAACAGGTAATTCACAGTTTATCAATAACCTAGGAGGAGTTAGGAAAGTTAAGGATTATAAAGCTAGCCAGTGGCAGGACTGAGTTCAAATACCAGAAATCAGCGTGCAGATATGGATCACTCTGCCTGCATCACGGGCCGGGGTTGCATGGAGAGATCCATTGTCATTTCTCTTCTCAGACAAAAGCTGTGCTCCCCAGGCCTCTATGTTAAGCAATGGTGATGTTTAACACCGCTGCCTAAAAAGTGTCCCAGTGTTCTCTTGAATCTGACCCCACCCCTGACTGCAGCTCTAGATTTTTTTTTCAATGTATTTGCATGCTCATTTCTCCCTAGTTTTGATCCTATTATGGGGTTTTGACTAAATATACCCCCTCAACAAATGGGTTCCGTGGGCCCACAACTGACAAACATGCTTCTTGGATTTCTGATCGCTTGGTGTCTCATGTCTTGTTCCTAAGCCGTGGTGAAAGAACTGAAGGAAATCTGGAAGGTGAGGTTGGGTGACCTGGCCCTGTGTTTGAACTAATTCACTTCATAAAATGCCAGCCCCGCTGACACAGGATATTAGAACAGTGACTGGGTTTTACAAGAACCAGACAATGTCAGACTCTGGGGTTGTTATGGTAAAAACAAACAAACAAACAAACAATCAAAAACAACAACAACAAAGCCCCCAGTGTATTTAAATTTTCCCTCTGTCTTCCTTTAGTATTTGAAAATTCTTAAATATATTCACTACTAATGAGATTCGGGTTATTTTTAAACTGATTCCCCTTTCTGGTTCCCACAGCAACTTTTTCAGTGAGGTTTTCAGACCTCACTTCAAAGTTTCCTCATTTTGTGGAGACAGAGAACCCCTCCCTAAGTTAGCTATGATAGTTAATATTGCTTGACAACTTGACAGGAATAACCATGGAGGGAAACCTCTGGTCACATCTATGGGGCAGTTTGTAGACTGAATTGATAGAGGCGTGACCTACCCTAAATATGGGTGGCATGACTAAGCGGGCTAAAGTCCTAGGCTGCATGAAAAGAGGAAAGCTGGGTAAACCACAGCATCCATCTTTCCACTTCCTGACTGTGGGCACAATGTGACCAGCCACCCCAAGTTTTTCTGCCATGACCCCGCTGCCACCATAATGAACTGTCTTTGCAAACTCTGATCCAAAATAAACCCTCCCTTTATTAACTTTCTCTTATCAGATATTTTGCAACAGCAACAGGGAAAGTAATTGATATTAAGACGCTTTCTAAAAAAAGCTACCGGCACATTAGATTATGGTAAATTAAATCATATTTTCAGGGTACTTGCAAGGGAACATTCTGCTATAAGGAACCTTATGATTATAAAGTGAGGGAGACTTCTTTCTATTTATCCTTAAGTTCCAGTCTATACACAGGTTTTTCTTAAGATGTTTGGTCTGAATAGACTCTTTGTGGACATCTTAGCTCTGGAAAAAAGCCAGTTGCTTCTGAGAAAGGAGCATAAAACAATGACAAAGAGTGAGACTTGCTAAATGTGGGTGATGTGGAACCAGGTGGCTTCCATCCCAACCCTAGATCCTCTCCCTGTCTGCCATGAAAATCTGACCAAGAGTCTCCATTTCCTTGTCTATAGAATAGGAGGAAAATAGGCTGTACCCCCTGAAATGGTTGCTCAGAAGTGAGTACATTTACATATGTAAAGCAATTTTAGCAGCGCTAACACTGAACACTGAATAAATTATATATAATTATATATGCCTATAATATATATGCATGTTATTAGTCACCTTTAGAGTGACAGTCACAATTCTTATTCCCCATTTTTCTAGAAGAAAGAGATGATGGACAGTACCTTGAGGCTGCTGCCCTTAGAAGGTACAAACAGAATCTGAAATAAAAAGGAGCAGCTTTCTCCGAATGCCTGGGCATAGCCTTGCTCCCAGGCGTCCTGTTGTGGCTCTGAACCCAGGGGAGGGCTGGAAAAGCAAGGCTGCATGATGTTGTTCAGCAGCAAGGTCAGGCTTCACAAGCTGCCTGGGTCGTAAGGCCATTCCAGAGATGCTTAGAAAAGAAGTCCTACTGGCCATACCTGCTGCTGGATGGCCAAGTCTCCCCTCAAGACTCCTACACCACACCCACAAGCTCCACCCCCAAACTCTTGTGGTCAAAACTGGTGGCCAGTGATCAAATGAAACTGCTTCCTGAAAACGCTCCAGGTTTCTGAGAGATGACAGTCAGCCATCCTAGGAAAGGTCAGAATTGGATCCCCTCTGCCCCCGTTGTACCTCATCTTCCTCCTTATGGTGCCAGTTTTAACACAGAGCTGAGGATAGCAACTCGGTTGTAAGTGGGACCTTTCATACTGCTCAAAGAACTGGTAGCCAGATCTCATGACTGAAGACATAATGGGTAGGTTGTAAACATAGCCTCCAGTTATGGCAGACATCTACATTAATTATAATAGAGCCAACCCTGTCTTGTAAATACCGATAGCTGAGTACCTATATTTAGGCAGTTTAAAGTCTGGAGGACTGGAGAGAGAGATTGTGGAAATCATTGACATCAGCTTGTAGGCTGCCTCCAAACTGAGAAACCAATAGTTGAACCGTGGGTACCAATGGGGATTGAAGTTTCCTCATCCTTAGGTTGGATATCACCAGAGGGAGACTTGTTTTGCCTCTGAGATGATCTGGAAGGAAGAAATATGACATAAAGATAGGGTGAGGTGGAGGTGGCACATCCTGCGCACCCACTGTTGGTGTCAGCAGCATGCTTAAGTTTTAACAACTGTCCAGGGTCTTACAGATTTATAAAATGTATTTGTCATCTCATCGCAACCCCCCCCCAACCTCATCTCTCACTGAAGGCGTAATTCATAAACAGTCCCACACCGGTTAGGAATTATAATTAATAGAATAGTTATTTATTTAAAGGGGAAAACTTAC
>LOEQ01007941.1:40677-57012 GCA_001685075.1 Bramus lutescens
AGAGAGAGAGAGAGAGAGAGAGAGAGATTCATTTAGCTTGAGTTTCTAGCATGAGTTTGCATGGTAAGGGCATCCATCAGTGGAGCAAGGGCAACACATCAATAACTTTACCATTGAAGAAAATAAGACTCTCCTCTCGGAACAACTGTTAACTTCCATTGGTCCCTCAGGAAGGGGTGATGCTCCCATAACCCCTCCCCCATCCAAGAAGAAATGCTGATGGGTCCAGTCTTGGGTGGGTCTCATGCAGGGAGCTACAGCTGCAATGAGAGTGTGAGTGCCCTGACTATGTCTTTTCAGACCGTGATTCCTTTCTTTGTCCCTGCGTATCTCTGGGCTCGTACGTTCTTTCTACTTCCTTTTCCATCATGTTCCCCAAGCCTTGAACTGAGTGCTACAGGTGTTCCCTTTAAGTCAGAGCGTTTCACCCTTCCTTATTTTCAGCATTTTGGCCAGTTGTAGCTTTCCACATTAATGGCAGACCAAAATAGAAAGCTGCATCAATGGTAAAGACGGGGAATGGCACTAACCTACGGGTGTAAATATAAATGTTTGAAAAGCAGCATCACCATTTATCACAAACAGTGGTAGGTTCCCCCACTGGAACCTACGAACTTTCCAGTTATGAGCTCTTGACCAGATCCCTTTCTTGTGGAACAGGTCGCTCCCGTACCAATGTTACCCCTATAACCCAAGAATGCATGCCATGCCTGGTAGGTCGTTACAGCAGTTCTCAGGATCCACAGCTAGGTAAGACTGATAATGGCTTTCATTTCCCAGCAGCCTGTGGAGCTCCTCTGGCAGTATGAAAACTAACCAGTGGGAAGGAACAAGTTTACTTACAATTTTATTTCTCTGTGCCCCTTAACCAAACAGCACCTTGTCTTCATCAATACAGTTTACCATCAGGTTCTGGTGGGTAAGCAGAAGGAATGACACTAGTATGTTCATATGTTCTGATTTTATACCTTTTTCTATATCCCCTAATGCTGGCTGCCCTTTTCTCCTCTGTTGTTTTCCATGTTCTCCGATCTGCCTTTTTGCTTAGTTCTTTCTGGCCCTAGTGTTTACCCTCCAGTTTCACGTCCAATCTACTCTACTATCCCAGTTCCCTCCCCACCCTTGTCCTCTACTGGCCTTTTTCTATTCTGGCTTTTACTACTGCTCATAATTAAATGCACTATTCTAAAACTTTGTATTACAAGTACACATATAAGGAGAACATGTAGCATTTGTCTGTGTCTGAGTTACCCCACTCAGTACAATATTTTCCAAATCCATCCATTTTCCTGCAAATTTCACAATTTCATCCTTCTTTACCACTGAGTAAAATTCCATTGTGTATATGTACCACCTTTTCCATTATCCATTCATCCGCTGATGGGTTCTTAGGCTGGTTCTATTTCTTTGCTATTGCAAACACAGCCACACGAACACAGACGTGCAGGTACATGTTTTGTAGGGTATAGGGTCTTCTGGGCTTATGCTCAGGAACTGTATAGTGGGATTATACGGCAGTTCTATTTTTAGCTGTTTGAGGAACTTCCCCATTGATTTCCGCAATGGCTGCACCAGTTGACACTCCCACCAACAATGAACATGAGGTCCCCTTTCCCACACACACTTGCCAGCATTCAGGGTCACCTTTTTTGGTAATAACTGTTCTTACTTGAGTAAGATTTTTAAAAAAATCAAAGTAATTTTAATTTGCATTTCCCTGATGGCTACATATTTTTAACACTTTAAAAAGTATTTTTAGCCATTTGTTTTAGGACTTTCTGTTCAGTTTCCACAGTCCATTACTAATGAAGTTGTTTATTTTCTTGACCTTCAGTTTTTAAAGTTCTTTATATATTCTAAACCCTAACCTTCTGTTAGAAGTACAGCTGGCAAGCTGGACAGGGGTGGCACATGCCTTTAATCCCAGTACTCAGGAGACAGAGGCAGACGGATCTCTGTGAGTTTGAGGTCAGCCTGGTCTGCAAGAGCTAGTTCTGGACAGGCTCCAAAGCTACAGGGAAATCTTGTCTCAAAAAAAGAAAAAAAGAAAAAACATACAGCTGGCAAAGATGCTCTCCCATTCCATAGGCTGTTTCTTCACTTGAGTGACAGCTTCTTTTGTGGTTCACAATCTTTTTCAATCTCACGAGCTCTCATGTAACCATTGTCCTTATTTCCCGAGTGGCTGGCATCTTGTTTGGAAAGTCCTAGCCTGTGTCTACACTGTTAAGGGTACTCTCTTCTTTATCTGATATCAGTTTGGGGGCCTTGGGTCTAACACCGAGGTCTTTGGTTAATATGGAGTTGATTTTTGTGCAGAGTAGAGCTAAGAATCAGGTTTCATTCTTCCTTATGCACATATTCAGTTTCCCCAAAACCATTTATCAGAAAGGCTGTCTTCTTTCTAATGAGCAGCTTTGGCTTCTTTATCAAAAGTTAGGTGGCTATGATTTACATGATCTTACCCTTGAGGTCTCCATTCTGTCCCCTTGACCTATGTCACTATTTCTGTGTCTGCACAGTGATCTTTTTCTTATAACTATGTCTCTACAATGCAACAAGAAATCAGGTATTGTACTACTTCAGCAGCGTTCACATTGTGCAGGATTGATTTGGCTATCCAAGGCTTTTTGTGCTTCCATATGAACTTTTCATTTTTTTCTATTTCTGTGAAGAATCAAATTCTCATTTTGATTGGGATCACGCTGAATTTGTAGATTACTTTGGGAGGGTGGCCATTTTCACACTACTAATCCTGCTGCTCCATGAGCATTAAGGCCTTTCTAGATTCTAAAGTCTTCTTTAACCTCATTCTTCAGTGCATTTTTTCATTGTAAAGATATTTAACTTCCTTCATTATGTCTATTCAAAAGTATTTTTATTATGATTGGGATTGCTTCCCTGTTTTCTTTCTTAATACTAAGAAATTTGGCATTGGTATTTTAAGATGCTATTGATTTTGTATGTTAATTCTGTAACCTGCTACTTTGCTGGAGGTGTTTATCAACCGCAAAGGCTTTCTGCAGTAGTCTTAGGAGTCTCCTGTGTATAGAATCATATCATACGGAAGTAAGTATGCTTTAACTTCTTGGTGTCCCTTTTATTCCCTCATCTTGTTGCTCTAGCTAAATCCCAGGCTCTACAGGAACAGGCATAGGGAGAGTGAGCATTCTTATCTTGTTCCTAACCTTAGTGGATATGTTTTGAGTTTTTCTGCATTTGGCATGATGGTCCATGTAGCCATGTCACATATAACCTTTATTGAATTAAGATATATCTCCTCCATTCCTAGTCTCTTTGAGACTTTTAAAGTAAAGCTTATTTTTACACATTCTTTAAAATTTTTATATAATGTATTTTGATCATATCCACTCCCTACTCCTTCCCCTAACTCCTGCGTCTTCTTCTTTAATAGCTTACTAAATCCAGTTTGTAATGACCATATACTCATGGGATCATCCACTGGATCATGGCCAGCCTTCCAGAGGCCACGCCCTTAGAGGAAACTGAATCGCCAGTATGATATTTGATTTTGTCAAAAGTCTTTCTACATCCATTAAGACAATTGTGTGCTTTCTATCCTTGAGACCATTTATGTGATGGGCTGCATATAACGATTCATGTATGTTGAGTCAAGGGATACATGTGAGTTTTTCTGCAGGCTAAGCAGATGCTTCAGAAGGATTATAGTGTAAGACATCCTGCTGCTACCCTGACTAAGAGGGTCGAGCTACAGAGGAAGCTGTTGGAGGAGCTAGAAAGTCAGAGTGTTTAGAAACGATCAGATTAGATGTAGTATCTTATGGCTGAAAGGCAAAAAATGGACAGCCCCTCCTCAAAGTCTGCATCCTCAAATGATTACGTACAGAAGCTGACATACAGAAGACTTTAGGGAACAGCCAGTGTGATTCAGAGCAGAAGCAGCCAAAATGGGGCTCTGACAGCACACCAGAAGCACTTAGTGGCCCTGAGCTGTGAAGAAGCAAGAGAGGGTATTAGCTAGGTATCGTCAGTAACAGGCCTGCGTGTCTCAAGGACTAAGATGAATGACACGCTTCGAGGTTTGTCTGAAATGTCAACAAAGAGAAGGAGGTGGGGATCTGATAGTTGAACTCGTGATTAGGAAGCGCTCGATGATGTTCACACAATGAAGTTCAAGCTGTTCGGGAACTGTGGAACATTTCAGCAAGGACAGTTTGCTTCTAATTAAGCCTTAATAGGTGTCTGGTTCTAATTGGTTTTGATTCTTTTTAGAATGTACAGAAATAATTCCCCATGTTGTCATCTTTGAGTCTGACTTGCCAATTCTGGAACTAAATGAAAATCATCTCTAGCATCTTGCTATGAGCATCGTCTTATTATGTGCATCTTCTAAGGGATATTTTCTCTTCGCAGAAAGCCTTAGGTGAGTCTCTGTCCAGAATTCTGCTTTTCTTATAGGTATACTTATACCTGTTTGTGGTTGTTCTCATGTCTAGGGTCCATGAGACATTTGGCATAATTCTCAGCTGCTGAACAAAAAAATCCTAGATACAGGTCGCTTGACAGAGAAACCAAGAAGATTTTAATTTTCAATTCCCTTTCCTCTTAAGAGCTGTCTATTTAGTTTTATATTTACCCATAACTCTTTGAGAGAGAGATCATATACTGTAATGAGAAAACAAGCTACCCAGAATCTGGGGAAAACACACGGAACTAGATCCTTCTATGATCAATGTCTCAGGTCCTAGGCCCACAATAGGCTGTCTCCAGACAGGTCCAAGAGGGGCCCAGCACCCCTTTCTGATAGTGTATCCATGATAAGAAAGAAACTCTGGAAGGGACCGGTGAGATGACCAGGAGAGGAAATGAAAATCCTTCAGTTGTAGTGTATTAAGTCATAGCAGCACTCAGAGGCAGCCATTCATATCATTCAGAACGTCCTGAATAAATGTTTTAGTAATGAGACGTGCAGAAAGGAGCTTGTCATCCCATGATAGCCTTTCTGCAAAGAGTTTGATTTAAGGTTGGTATCAAAGCATGAACCATGCTAAAATACAATTACAAAAGAAACAGCAATTTCATTAGCAGGTTGCAAGGAACAGCTTAGGAGGCTTGTGGGAGCTAATGGGTAATGGCAGGAGGAAAGAGGAGAGAAAGGGACAATATGTGATGACAGAGCTCACTGGTCCTTTTGCTGCCACACTGGGATAGAGGATGGAGAAGCTGACTTCAGAGAGAGGAAGAGAGGAGAAGAATTCTTTTTGTGTTGAAATTCATGACTTTAAATTAGAGATGGAGCTTCCACTTTCTGTGATGGCTGTCACCAGGATTAATTCAACCTTTTATCTCCCATCTTCCAGCATGCCCTGCTTCTCTCTATTCATGGGATCTCAATAAGCTAAGGAGAATGTAATCTAGGAGAATAGAGGTAAAAGAGTCAAACGATTAGAGTTGAAGTCCAAGCTCACCTATGTATTAGTGTTATCATATGGGTACCAGAAATTTCATCAAAAGCATCTTCATCTCTTGCTGTGCTTAGTTCCTGTAATGCAGACACTGGCACTTACCAAGTTCTTAACAGACAATGCTAATAACCACGTGGTTCCAAGTGGGATGATTGAGTGAATGCTCCTAAAAGAAAGGAAGTGCAACCCCAAGTACTCAAGACACCTCAAGTCATGTGACAAGACAAACTCAGAATTTGCTTTAACATTTATATTTTATGTGAAAAAGAAAAAACTAAGCATTGTTCACATTTATTTGAATATATTATTTAACTAGATAATTATGTAATATGCCCAGTAAACAACATACAAAGGATTGTATAAATTATGCAATTTGTATATGTGTGCATGAGGTAAGGGTTTACAATTACTTCTATTTATAGAGATAATCTGATGTTGGATTCCCCTCTGTATGGCGTGAATATGTTATTATTATCATTGGATAATAAAGAAACCATGGCCTATGGCAGGGTAGAGTAGAGGTAGGTGGGAAAAACTAAACTGAATGCAGGGAGAAAGAAGGCAGAGTCAGGGATGCTCCATGTAACTGCCAAAGGAGAAAGATGCTGGAGCCTTACTAGTAGGCCACAGTCTCGTGGTGATATACAGATTAATAGAAATGGGTTAATTTAAGATATAAGGGCTAGCTAGGAATATGCCTAAGCTATTGACCAAGCACTGTTGTAACTAATATAGTTTCTGTGTGAATATTTGGGTCTGCACGGCTGGGAAACAAAGTGCAGTCTCCGTTTACAATAATCAACTAAAAAAATTGAGATCATTGTATAAGCAATTGGTTATTTAGGGCTAAGGAGAAAGAAGAAGAAGGGAAGAAGATTTTTTTTAAAAAAAATGAAGAGTCAATATCCTAATTAGATCCAGATCTGCAGATGAACAGTGTGATGAGTGGTCTTCATTGTCAATATGGCTGGCTTAAGAAATACCCACGGTGATAGTACAATATACTTCTAGGTGTGAGTAATAATGTTTTCAAAGACCATTAGATGACAAAGTTTTGAAGTAATCAACAGGTAACTGAAGAGAAAATCACTGAGATCATGTTCTTGGAGATACACTTTGCCCTTGGTCACCTCCTGTGGTCCTGTAGTCTTTCTGCTTTCCATTCAGTCAAAACCTGAAGAGCAGCTTCTGACTCATTCTCTCACTGTCATGGGTTTCTTTTCAAACAACTTTGAACTGAACCCTCTGAAACTACAAGCCAAGATGAATCCTTCCTCTCTTTAGTTATTTATATGGTATATGAGGTCACACCAATAAGAAGAGTGCCCATGGTGAACAGGGTCACACCAATGAGAAGAGTAGCCGTAGTGTACAGGGTCACCCCAATAAGAAGAGTGTACATGGTGTATGGGGTCACACCAATGAGAAGAGTATCCATAGTGCACAGGATCACACCAATGAGAAGAGTGCCCACTGTGCATGGGGTGACACCAGTGAGAATAGTGCCCACAGTGCATGGAGTCACACCAATAAGAAGACTGCCCATGGTGTACAGGGTCACACCAATGAGAAGAGTGCCCATGATGTACGGGGTCATACCAATGAGAAGAGTGGCCACGGTGCATGGGGTCACACCAGTGAGAATAGTGCCCACCACAGACAGTGTCCAATCAAGTTTTCTCTCATTCTTCTATCCTCATTGGGGAGAACTTCTCCCTCTCTACAGACCTTGTCCATTTTAAAATCATTCTCCTATTCTGAAAGAGACCTGGAAATTGATATTCCCTTGAAAGCACAAGAGACTGTTACTCTACTTTAGGAAGAGAGCACATATTCTAAGTCCCTATTACTCCTCTTCCCAGGTGGAGGCGATGGGAACATCAAGGATCCTTGCCCAGTAAGATGAGTAACCATCAACACGCACTCTACTAATCATTCGATATACTCTCAAACAGAACAGGATTTTAGTTTCTAACCATAATGGAGAGGGCCTTCTAATAACCATAGTGAGAAACTGTCTAACACATCACAAACAATTACCAGAGAATTCTGAAAAGTAGGCATTAGCGTTCATATTGAGTTGGAAAGTCAAAACAACCAGTGCAGAACTTGGGGAAACTCATTAGATATTTGTCCCCTTTTGTCCCTTGGTTTTGACTAGAGGGTTTCCTCCCTTATGGAACTAGACAGTGTGGCTAAGCAACAGGACGGTAAGAAGAGTAAACAGTCAATCAGAATGTACACTGCAAGGGGCAACAGTGCTTCAAAGAAAATTAAAACAATGATCTTCACATTTAAAGAATCTTCATCTAGGGAGGGGGTGAGTAGCTTAGTGCTTGCCTGGCATGTGAAAGGTCCTAGGTTCAGTTCCCAGCACCGAGAGAGAAGGAGAGAGAGACAGAGAGAGAACAAGAGAGTAAGCAGGCGGGGGCAGGGCTATGAATCTCATACAAACCTCCAGGTTAGGGAAACAAAAGAAGCAGAAAAACTGAGCCCAAAGCAAGCAGAAGGCAATAATAAAGACAATGGAAAAATCAATGAAATTGAATGATTTGAAAAACAATAGAGTGAATTAGTGAAATTTTGAAAAATCAATAAAACTGACAAACTTCTAGACACGCAGACCAAGAAAAACACAAATTACTAACATCAAGAGCGACATTGCCAATATCAGGATACCACTGTACATCCCACTAAGAGTACAAGGAATAAAAGAAAAGTCTATGATAAGTACATAGTAATAATTCTGAAGCCTCTGGTGAAATGAATCAATTCTTTGATGGATACAAACCACCTAATCTTGTTCAACAGAAATAGATAGTCTGAATAATTAGATCTTTATGAAAGAAATTTAATCAGTAGTTCAATTCCCACCCCAAATAAACAAAGCTCCGGGCTCATGTGGCTTACTTTGTGAATTCCACCAAGTGTTTAGGGGGAGAAATTACATCAGTTTCATATAGCTTCTTCACAAAGTCCCTCCCAATTCACTTTCTGAGCCTAGCATTGTACTAATATCAAAAGCACATAATGTATTGCATGGAAAGAAACTGCAGACCAGTGTACTTCTGGACCTTATGTCAAAAGTCCTTAACAAAGCAAAAGTCATCTCCAGTGACATCTATAATAGAGATCTAGTGTGACCAAGCGGAACCTATTCCAAGAATATAAATCTGCTGATTTATAACAATCCAACAATATGATCTCCACCTCTGTTAGGGAACTTGTAGTATAGATAATAATGAGGGGGGAAAGCACATGAGAGGTACAGGTAATTTCCATCAGTGGCTGTTTATGCTAGACTGTATTGAGCATCCTCCTACCACTAACCACAAAAAGATTTCGTGGTGAGGGAGGGGGTGTACACATTTCCTCTATGTATTAGTTACTTTTCTCCTTGTTGTGACCAAACACCTAGCAGGAACTGGTGGGGGACAATCATCTATATTCTGTCGATCATATTTTAAATAAATGCTGATTGGCCAGGCAGGAAGTAGAGGCAGGTCAACCAGACAGGAAGTAGAGGCGGGGCGATGAGAACATGAGAATTCTAGGAAGGAGGAAGCCCATTCCTCCCATTCCTTCCCAGACCACTGAAGAAGCAGGATGTGATCAACCCCGCTGAAAAAGGTATTGAGCCATGTGGCTAATATAGATAAGAATAATGGGTTAATATAACTTATAAGAGTTAACAAGAAGCCTGAGCTAATGGGCCAATTATTTTATAACCTAATGTAGACTCTCTGTATGATTTTCTTTGGGACTTGCTGGCTGTGGGAACTGAGCAGGCCTCATGTTACAAGGAACAAGTTAAACCAGGAAGGGCATCTTTGTCTCCCAGTCTAAGAAGGAATGCAGTCTACCACAAAGGGCAGGTATGGCAGCAGAAGCATGGGGCAGCTGCTCATGGTGCATCTGAACCGGGAAGCAGAGGGCTGATGGGAAATGGAACTCAGTGACAAAGCTCAGGCCTGTCTCCAAGACAGACTTCCTCTGGTGAGACTCTGCCTCCCCCAGGTTCCACAACCTTCCAAACTAGAGTCTCTGGTTTCTGGAAAAAGGATTGAAATACATGAACCCACAGCCCATGGGGCTCTCACAGACTATTGGTGGCCTTTTCTGGTTGATGTTGGAACATAACCACGCAGGCAATTCATATGAGATACCCATGGGGAACTGGTCAGGGCTGTGGGTGTGATGCTGGCTAGAGAAAAGAGACACAACAACGCCTCCCACAGCCTCCTGGGAAAGATCCAGTCTCAGGCCTCAATCCAAATCAACAAAACCAATACCAGCTCAGAAAAGGACAAGCAAAAAATAATATTTTCTGAAGAAATTAGCCAACACAGAAGCTTTCTTTAGTAGACGATGTGCTTAGCAAACATATTGGACAAAAATGGGGCTATCGGATGACCCCTTTCTTTGTAAAGTGACATTGAAACCTGGGGACTGGCTGTTCCTCCCTTGACAAAAGCCCACCAATCCAGGATTTGATGGGTCCATTACAACAAGCCCCACCCCCCAGTACGGAGACACAGATGGGTGCAGGCCTGCCAAGCATTCTGACTCACCAACCAAATGGTACTCCAAGGACATCCAAGGACATGGCTGGAGCTGCAACCACCTGGGAAGCAAACTGAGAGCCAGGAGGCTGCCCAGACCCAAACTGAGTCTGTGAGATGTGGGCTGGGAAGGTAAGCCAGATCTCAGCTCCACCCTACCCACCTCTTTTATCTTTAGTGACAAGTTTTAGCTCCCTTTAAGCTCACTGGAACCCCAAATTTCTTTCTCTCAGATACAGACTTAAAAGAATGGAAAACAAAACACCTTCTTTTATAGGAATGTGGGAAAATTAAATGAGCTGAAAAGTAGTCAGAGTTACAAAGCTAGTAATACATCTTTGGTAAGGGTTAAAATTCCTCGCACTCTCTGCCTCTTATAGATGAAGAGCTATTTAGATTCTCCTCCAAGACCAAAGAGGGAAAGCAGGCTTAGAACCTCCAAATATTTTCAGCTATCAGTCCGGTTCAAATGAAACCCTACAAATCTCATCTTAACCTCGTGAAGGCCACACATGCTCATTGTCAACTCAAGTTAGTCCTCAGTAGCCTGCCCTCCTGGGACCCCTGACCATGTCAGTGAGGCATTCAGCCCAGAACATCCTGAAGAGCCTGGATACTGTGCACACTTAAGTCCCCTATCTATCTTGGGCTGACTGAAGGAAGATAGGAGATTCAGCATCTCAAGTTGTGTCATATCACATGATCTTTGGCAAAAAAAAAAATTGCCAACAAAGTTCACTATGTGTAGACGGCAGGTTCGGCAAAGCTCTTGGCAATACTGCATGTTTGGTGCTGGAGTAACTGATTCTGAAACCAATAAAGAGAAGACAGTCCCTGAATGGTTGTCTCCATCTTATAAATCTTCACTAATTAAATTAATTCCACTTTTCTTGCTTTCTTCAAACTCCTTATGCACTAACTCTTTCCCTCTAGCTGTTTGCTCATGCAAGCCTCATGCAGCAGAACAAGAGCCCTCTTGTGGTCAGGATGGTACCTTGTTGGTCTTTGGGTGCCCAGATCCCAGCATGGTGCCTGTCACTTAGACTCAATAAAGGTTGAAGGAAGGTGCAAAGTCCCCTATATCAGTGAAAGGATCCCCCAGTAAGTGTGTCATCTAAACACTTCTCTCTGAGGACACGGGCCTGGTATTTCCCCTTGGTGCTATAACTGGAGGATGCTGCCTGAATAATTTCGCAGGAGCAGGAGAAACTGGCCTCCTTCTGAGCTTTTCCTGTTAACTCAGACCACTGCCAAGGCTGCTAATACCATTTCCCTGGGCACACCATGGAGGAAGCCAGGCTTTATTACTCTAAGGTGTTTACTTCTTGTAGCAACTTGCTTTTTAATGAGCTTATTTATCTCACCATCTTGGATGTTAATATTGTCGAGAGGGAAGCATGCTGATTGACTGTTACGAAGCAAAGAAGAAAGCCTCCAGGGAGAGCATCAGACACATGCTATGTGCTAACAATTATTCAATAACTAAGCTCTCTTTTCTTTAAAAAAAAAAGTAGGAATAAAGCAAAAATGAGCAACAGAAAAATGATAAAAGTTAGAAAGTTGCTCACATCTCTAACTTCTAGCTGGAACCTGCTGGACACTAAGCTGGCTTCTGGGACATCCACTTTAAGGAGAAAAGATAATTCTGGACATAAAGGAAGGTTTAAGGTCGACTATCCCCCATTATCGGCGTTTCCTTTTCTGTTTGGTTTTCATGGTAGCAGTCTGTTTATTGAAATTGGGCGCTATCTTATAGGATGGTTCTGGTTCATTGCTCTGTATTTGCTAACTGCCCCCTTTCCGGATGTTTTCTCTATGCTTCTCTGCTGTATACTGTGACCGCAGGCTGATCCCATTGTCATCCTAGCCTAGGTGGCCTTCCCTCTGTCTTCTAACTGGACTTGGCATCTCCTGACCTACTCTACTTCCATACCAAGCCCCCTCCCTGGAGCATCAGGCTTCTGGGGTAACACTAACACCTCCTGCGGAGTCCTGCCTCTGAGCTGCCCCTCACTGAGTTCTAATAATACTGTCTTTCTCCCTTGCTTCTTAAGCCCTTGAGGCCATAGCTGCCTCTCTCTGCGGCTAAACTCTGGATGCCTTCTCACGTCTTGTCTGTTGCTTCAACCTTGACCTCCCCTTCTATAGTTTTTTTTTTCTTTTTAGTTCACATTTCTTAATTTCCACTGTTTATGGTGAATACTTATATAACCTATTGCAAATCAGAGGCGGCACCCAGTTGTCATTTTGCATTTCTTGGTCCTCTTTAGTACTTTCGCGGTTTACTACATTCTTCCAATTTCAGCCATGTGTTTGGTTCCCACTGCAATCAAGTTGTTATCCACAGTGTGTAGTTAAGAATGGCACGACTCTGATGCTGAGCCACTTATCCGAAAGTATTCAGGCATCTAGTTACCTTTTCCATGGGAAAAAAATAAATTCATACAAACATAATCTGAAACAAGAAAACTTAAATTCTTCTTAGGAAGGTGAGAAAAGACAGGAATAAAGCAAATAAGGGTAGACTGACTTCAGAAGCAGGGCCCCTTTTCCCATGACATCAGTCTAAGGGAGACAGCATGGCCTCTAGGTGCAGTCATTCAAAGGAACTGTCTCAGAGAATGACACACATTTGTACTGCTGTACCATTGACACAGCCACAGCAACCGGAGAGAAATTGGAGAGAAAGGAGGGAAGGAAGGCATTCAGATGGGGGGAGGTAAAGATGGAGGAGGTGAATTTCTACATGTAGAAAAACACAGTTAGATGGTGTGGCTAGTGGAGAGCCATCTTTCAAGGTTTATGGGGAAAAAAACCTACTGAAGATGTTCAGAAAGTCTCATTTGCAAACACAAGCCTGTCTGCAGCAGGGAGTAGTAAGCTTCTCAGAGCCAGCGGAACATGTGTTTAAATCTCACAGCAGCTCTGGTAGCTGTTTACTGTAGGACATGCGGAGAGAAGTCAGGAATGCTTAGGAAGGAGTGGCTACCGTGTAGAATGTGGACTCTGGGTGAAGGGGTCGGTGACAAGATGAAGTGAGGGTGGGCAGGGAACTGGTGGGGTCCGTGGATTGTTGGTCTTAAGGAGGTGGAAGGTAATTCTTAAGTAAGTTACCCGAGAGGGTTGAACTTTGTGCCTGGAGTCAAGATTCTGGATGACTTTGCTATCCCCAATATCTTGTTCTTGTTTTTGTCCTCAGCATTTAGTGCAATGTTTGACAAAAAGCCAGCAGCACCAGATGACGCACGAAAAGGAGAATTGCCAGCCTCGGGGGAAGCTCGGATTCAGAAGGACAAAAGCATTTTGTCCCTGCTCTCCCATCTACTCTATAAGCACTTCGGAAACCTCCTTTCTTTCTTCTCCTTTCCTGTATTCTTACATTCTCCCTCTCTGTGTCTGTCTGTCTGTGGCTTTTCCTCTCTCGGTGTCTGTCTGTCAGTGTCTCTCTCCCTATCTTTCTCTCTCTCTTCCTCTCTCTGTGTCTGTCTGTCTATCTGTCTTTCTCTCCCGGGGTCTGTCTGTCTCTCTCTCTGTGTCTCTGTCTGTCTCTGCCTCTGTCTCTCTGCTCAAACAACTCCCCATTTCCTTGAATACTATTTCTCCTTATTCTGCTTCCTATGATCAAACTTTTCTGATAAATCTTAGCCAAATTAGAAGTTATCATCTCTTGCAGTCAGTGTGCTACTGGTGCCAAGGTTGCAGCTCCCTCTTCCTTTGGTTTTAATGACTGCTCTTAGTCATCCTTGCTTGACCACAAGCTGTATGGAGGGAGCTTTCCAGCACGATTCAGTTTGGTAGGTTCCACACTGTCTACCACATCACAGAAACACCATCAACCCTTGTTGAATAAATATGTGATGTGACTAAATGGAGCTCTACACATGAGAGGCACTGCCTAATCAAATGATAAACCAACCCAGTTAAACTTAGGAAGAAGGAAACAATGGAACTAATGAACAGTGAGCTTCTCTTGAATACATAGAATCAAAGTCAGTTCTTATATTTAGCAACAGAGGTGGGAACTGAAATTACTGTCTCAAAAAATCAGTCTATTAAGTTAGCTTTTACATAATGACAGAATCAAGGCAGCCCCAGCTCTATGCTCCTGTAGATTCTTTTCCCAAGCAGCTTTGAAATCTTCTGCCACAACTAACCTAGCAGTGCCTGTTCAATATATTAAAATGAATAATAATGATAGACAATAACAGCAGCGAATGTTTAGACATTTGTTAGTTGTTAGTTATTTTGTACACTCGTGACACACTTTATTCCCATGAATAGAGTGGGATTGTATGCAATACATGTTTCTATGAACAAAATAAAAAAGCCACAAAGAGGTGATGCTATTTACCTAAAGTTATGTAACTAATAAATACCAAATTAAAACCTTAGTACCAAATATTTTTGGCCTTGAGAGGATCTTTGGTTGAAGTATTTTCTCTTGTTGCTTCTTAGGCAGATGGGCATTCCACCTTAGCACTGATGAAGTCTTCAATGATGTCCTGAGAGTGGCTACACTACCCGGGATCTCCTTAGTAGTCCCAGAATGTTCTCTGGACAAAGACTGGTGGCACCTGCTGGGCAATACTGACAATCTCATCTGAAGCGATGTTTACACTGTGTTTAATGTTCTACTTCTTTCTGTCTCTCAGCGGCTCCTTGAGACATTGATGATCAGAGTAGAGGCAAAAGGAATTACCTCATCTGGTCCTGTCTGTTCTGATTGGTCAGTTTCACTGGTAATCCTGTCCTTTCCAGTAAGGCTGCCTTTGCGATGTCATCATCTACTTTTCTGAGAGGCAGACCCAGGGGACCTATCTTGAGAGCCAAGGTGGATGTGGCAGTGACCTCGCCTCTCGTGCACTTTTGGTACAGCTAAGAGTGTCTGTCCTATGCCCCCATTTACGAACCTGGGAGCTGAGGCCCAGCAGAGAACAGCTATGGCCTCAAGCCTACTCTGGAAGAATACACTGGCGAAGACTCCATCCACAGTCAGGTCACCGGAAGGTGTGCACCTACTTCAATTTCATTGGGGTCAAACATGGGAAACACGGTGGAGAAGGCTGGTGTCAGATAAACTGAGACTCAGAATTACCAAAGAAAGATAGATGCACATAGTCTCTTCTGAGTCAAAAGACAAAATATTTTTAAGGCTTAAAAACTTAAAAATAAATCTGCACTGTCCACTTGTCTTTCCTCTTTCGATGAATGTCAGTTCCTATCACCCAGTTTCCCAAGCCAAAGACATTGAAGGCAGGATTAGTTCTCTCCTACTTTATTTGGCTCTGTATCTGTAGCATGCAGAAACTGAATAGTGGTTCTGTGTCTGTTGTCACCAACTTGGTATGAATCACTATCATAGTCCTTCTGCATCACTACAAGAAATGTTTTAATCAAGCTTTATTACTCTACCATCTAACATCAATGTAACAGCCTTGCTGCTGCTACTAAAATGTCACTTATACCCTGTCATGGCTCAGCTCCACATCCTCTAAGCAAATGTCACCTCTTTTAGAATAAATGCCAGCCCTTCTGAGGTCTGATCCTGTTCCCTTTGGTCATGCTCCCTTCACTCACTCCCAGCTAGCCCCCTCGGCCTCTGCCTCGACCTCAGGTACTATGGTCTGGCCACTGACTCTTCTGTCTGACAGCCACTTAATCCCTCACTTCCTTTTTTCTTTCGCTCAGTTGTAACCTCCTCGAGGATACCGGGTGTCATGCTGTTAAAAGTTATAATATCTGTTCACTTTCTCCTTCATAACTCAAAAAAATAAGATAAAAATAATATTTATCTTTCTTATTTGGACACATTGACTTTTTAACACACTATATATGCTCTATGGGTTCCATTTTTTTAACTATTCTCCCCATCAGAATGTAGGCTCTCATAATTTTTTTGTATTTTACTAGTATGAGCCAAGCATTTAGAAGTGCTGACTAGAACATAGTAAGTTCTTAGTAAACAACTCTTGAATTAATAAATTTCATACCAATAATACTATTTATTTGTGCTAAGAAAAAATATCTTAGGATAAGACTTTCTGTAGTGGTGTCTTCTTATCAAGTGTAATAGGGCAAATGTTTCACAGTGATAGGTCCCCTGGGTCAGCATCTCAAAAAAGTAGGTGATGACATCACAAAGGCAGCCTTACTGGAAAGGACAGGATTACCAGTGAAACACGTTCTCATCTTCTGTGGAAACAAAAGCAGAACCTCTTTTCTTAAGCAACATATTCTTAGACCTAAATTCTGAAATCAAGATACCTTTAAAATCTATATGCTGGTTTAGCTTAGCAGCCCATACAATGAAATGTCTCTCTATACTT
>LOEQ01007942.1:2390-17770 GCA_001685075.1 Bramus lutescens
AGGTCCTCTTCAGATTGATGATGTAGATGCCATCGCTTTTTCTTTTGTAGATGTACTGCTCCATCTGAAAGTCGAGGTTGGTGCCACCTAAGTGGGTTCCTGCAGCGAGGAATTTGAGGACATCCTCCTCTTTCATCTGCAGGACATCAAGGGCCCCGGACATTGTGTTAAGTTTCCCTTTAAGTTACATTGGGAACCAAGAACAATGCCGTATGGACCCATCCAGGGGCAGCGCAGAAAGGCCACAGCCAGCCTTTTAAAGAACATGTCCCCTAGGGGCTCTGCGGAGTCAGAGAGGCGGTGGCACTCAGATGTTACCACTGACTGATGTTAATAAAGAACATGATTTCTTCAGAACAAATTTATTCCCAAACCCTGGACATGCCTCCCAGGAGCTCACCACTGACTTGACAGGCAGATGTCAACTCTGAATAAACACACATTACCGCAAACTCAGTAAGGACGGAGGCTGCTGTAGTCCAATCAGGCGATAAGAAAAGAAAGGGGAAGCTCATGTCAGCTTCACAACGCCTTTCAAGAGAAGTTGTAGATTAAAAAGAATGGCTTCTGGAAAACATTCCTCAGAATGATCTTCACGGTTTGTCATGTGACCCCTGTGCCAATCCTTTCAACAGGCTGATAGTGAGCATCTTTGACTGTTATCCCTGGAGATGGACTTCCTGGATTAAACTCAGATAATGGTATGAATGACTTCAAATTGATTTTCTGGATGAAGCCTTTTGCCAATGAGGGAGGAGATATGACAAATGAGAAATAAGAAATATGAGGATGGAAAGGCCTATGCAGGTGGGTAAGAAGACAGAAAGGGACACTGGTGTATACAAAGACAAATCTTATTTAAATGCTCCAGGGTCACAGTGTTTCATTTACAAATATGCTTCAGGAATTTCCTAGGGTGAATCAGTATGACAGAACTGCTACCCACTTGTGACAAGGGAACCGTAGGAGGGATGACATTGTGCCTGTATGTGCTTGGAGTTGGCAATGAGGAGGATGAGTAGAGGAAATGTGAGAAGATAAGCAAGAAGCTGTGTGCCACAGAAAGCACATATCCAAACAAGAGCTAGAGATTTCAGAAAAAGATCATCAGTACCCAGGAAGACTAGGGCTCAACAAAATAGTACTGAAGACTCAAAGAGCCTGCTTTGGACTTAAGTTTGAGCTTAGAATTTCCTTTATTTCTATTATTTCAGACTCTAGTCTACATTCTGTAACAATTGCAGAGCTAGCCAGATTCCTAAGGAACATCAACTTAGCAATTCACAGTATTTTTATAAATATATAAAATTTCCACAAAATTCTTTCCCTTTCACATATTTCTCTGTAGTTTTTATAATGTGAAAATGCCTTTATTTCATTCCTAGTCTCTTGTAACTTACACACACACACATGCACACACACAAACACATTTCTACTGATGCATGTAGCTAATAAAGTGTCACATACAGACAGGGTTCCTTACACTTCTTTACAATGAACATAGGTAATATTTGAATAGTCAATAATAAAAATGCTACATCTCTCAGCAGCAGCCGTGAGCACCACCCTACCCTCTGAGTAGACTGTGATCTGATTTGTTTATTGTCAACTTAAGACAGATAATAAAAAGAAAATCACTTATGGCAACATCTCTTTTGGTTAAACGAGATCATAAGTTTTACATTTTGTAGAATTTATTATAAAACAGGTATATCATGTCTACTTTTAAAAATTCTGCAAAAGAAATAAATTGTTCCCCAAATGCTTCTGATGATAGTCCATATGTGTAAACTTGTGTTACCTCTTCTGTGATCTGTGGATCTTTTTAAGCAGATGTGTAGTTGTCCTCCATCTCTTTGTCAGAATAGTCAATTCTTGCAAGTTTATCAGCATTGATGCATAAATTTCCAGCCAATACTTCCTATAAATCTATTAATTAAAGTTCTATCTTATTTACAACTGATAGCGTTTGAAAAAAGCGTAGCAAAAACTTCCTATTAAGGCTATTACAGCTTCCCACTTGAGCTCCAGATGACATGATTCCCCACCCCTTTGGCAGGACCTTGATCCATACTCGGAGAAGGGAATAAAAGTGCCTGTATCTCAGCAACAGGGAGTATTGTGTGTGCTGTCATTCTGAGGGGTCTGGAACAGGGACTGCACGGGTAGGTCTGCATTTGAACAATCAGGCAGGCAGAATTCCTTTCTGTTCTCCAAAGGCACCTCGCTCATTACTGTGGGTAATGATTAGAAAATGAGCTCGGAGGGCAGAGAGAGTCTGCAGATCTTTCAAGTCTCCTGTTCAGGTTCCTCCTCCATTGTTAAATCTTCCATTTCCTTCCAACCCCCTGCAAGCCCCATGCTCTGAATGCCTGTAGCGCTCATTACAGTGTTCTTTCATTGTGACTTCTCCTAATGTGCAGTCTCCAACATGATGTATGTGTTCTGCTGTCCTGTGCTGTAGTGTTCACTGCGAGAAGGAAAACACCTCCCTTTCAACTCCTCTTGTCTCTATTACAGGATTTACCAAAGGCTAGTCCATAGATTCCAGCCTTGTTGAACAAATGAAGTATAACGGTTACCAAATGTTTAAGGAGCTTCAGATGAATGTTTTGTCTTAATTAGCACAAAGGCCAAATGAGCTGATTATTAACCACCTGGTGGACTGGTTATTGCTTTCCAAAGAGCATACTACTCAAGCTTGAAGCATGTGAAAGAATAGGTATTGTCAACACAGCTAACTCCTTAGTGTTTAATGTTATTTTTCTTCTTAAGTTTGATTTCTATAAAGCATTTGAAAACAGTGATAAACTGTTGTTCAGTTTGCTCAGGAATGCCACAAGGTGAACAAGGTAATGCTGCAAGGAGTGAGATAATATGTAACTATTTCCTGAGAAGATCTGAATGAATCTAAACCCAAGAAACAATGAAACTGTTGCTTTGCCAACAGACAAAAAAGTATCCAGTATTGACACACCAAGGTAACCTCACAAGGTGTGGTTTCCTGAGTGGGAAATTAGAAAAGGAATTTTCTGTCTTCAGATGGAGGGCCAGGCTAGTACAGTGTTGCTGGCAGCAAACCGTGTCACCCTTGTCCACATACTTAAACTCTTTCCCTTTAAATGAACTTAACACTTTCTGTTTCTTCATTTATTCAGTCATTCAAAGATTTTTTTGTAGGGCCCATTTTATTCTAGAAAATTTTAAGAAGCTAGATGATTTAAGAAGCATGAGGCAACGAGAAAAAACTTCTAACTCTTATGGGTAGATTATAGTGCTTATGTTTTGCACACATGTGTATGTGTCTGTGTATTTTGGGGAATGGTTAAGTGTAGAAGTGCATGAAGTACAGAATGTGAACATTCTTTAGCAGCAGCTATCATTGCTTCCACACACCAAAAACTTTCTATGCATTGTTTCTCACAATATTTTAGTCCTTATTTTAAGCATTAGAAAAGAGAAAAATTGGTTTTGTAAAATTGCTATTGAGAAATACATAAGTAACACAGCCTAAATTAACTATTCACTCACAATAAATGTTACTTTTGTTTGCAGTTCCTTGGCATTGCTCTTCATGATGCATATTATTATCATACCTGTACCATGTACGGGCAACTTAGGAATGATATGGAGTTCAATGTGTATTAAATATAGATGCTCCTGAATTCATGATTAATAAGTTTGGTGATTTTTAATCTTTGCTATGTTAGGAAAACAGTAGGAATTTGTTTGAGAATGTATCTCAGATTTTGAGTTTTGATCTTTTCCTGTCCTAATGATTCCACATGCCAGGAGGCTTTTGTGATACAAAACTGAAGCAGGGAGCTGTCACCTGCATCCGGGACAGGATCTCAGAGTCATAGTTAGACAATTGCTGTTCTACAATGTGCTGTTGCTAAGGTGTGTTTGGTTGTTAGGTTAAGTACAATGCATATTTTACTTGATGTTTTCAGCTTAGCATGAGTTTATTGGAGTATAACTATGTTGCAAGTTAAGAAGGAACTCTTTGAGTTTTATAATGATCAGCTGGTTTGTTAAAATTTTGTGATCCAAATTGTGTTATTGTCAGTTTAAATCCTCTTTGCCAAATTTGTCTTTTTAAAAACTCTCTCTCTCTCTCTCTCCCTCTCTCTCTCTTTCTGTGTATGTATGTGTGTGCTTGTGTGTATGTATGTTTGGTGTTGAGTTTTTATGTATTTATGCATATGAGTAGTAGCATGCTTGTGTGTTTGTGTGAGAGCTTGTGAATGGCCAGGATTGATATCATGAATTGTCTTTGATTGCTCTTTCCACCTTACTCACTGATGCACTGTCTCTCGGTCAAGCACATAGCTTCTGATATGGCTATTCTTAGTAGCCAGCTTTCACCGAGAATCCTCTTTCTCTGCTTTTCAAGGCTGAAATTACAGGAGACCACACCCATTCACATAGGTTTCTGACAAAAGTTCTCATGTTGTACTGCATGCTCTTTAAATTTAGAGCCATCTTTGCAGCCCCCAAGTTAGTCTATTAAGGGACAGAAATGAATAATGTGCCTCAAACTTCTTTTAGCACAATAGACTCAAAGGATACATGCTTAGCTGAGGTGTCAGTGGACTTCAGGCTCCTAGATAACCATTCAAGTGGCTAGATTCCCTTGTCTCGGTGAGGTGTGATCCAATGGGCAGTAGCATTCAGCTTCATGTGGAGGAGGTTCTCTCAGCTCTCCAGGGTTCTGCGACACTTCCCAATTTTCTTCTGCCTCAATTATAGGATCATTAAAACACTTTTGCATAGTTGCAAAAGGTACCACTAGTTTCTGTGACCATTTGCCTCTTCTTTGCTACATTATCCACTCATATAGTGATAAAAACATTCCACATGATTGCAGACACAAACATGTAGCTATTGTGTGTGTAATGAGCTATAAATGAACTTTCTCCTGTGGCAGAAACTCCTTTACAGACAGTATTCAGCAGGTGTGGGGAGGTTCAGTCTTTATCTTATTACTCAGATAATTCTTATCAATAATCATTAACTCTTAGTTAATAGCCTGTTATATGAGAAGCGAAACAATATGTGTTTATATAAAAATGACAGGGATATGGGTCAGTTGGAAGAGTCCTGACCTGGCATGCATGAATTCTTAGGTTAATGTCTGAAATGGAAGCAGGAGAAACAGAAGTTCAGTGTCATTCTTGGCTATATAGCAAGTTCAAAGTCAGCCTGGGGTACATGAGACCCTGTCACAATAAATAACAATTTAACAAACTAATAACAATAGTCTAAACTGATGAATTAAGTTCTACTATGTAAAATCGACTTTGAGGTATTATATTTTTATGCATATTTGATGTGTATCCCTTAGAGGTCAGTCTAAGGTATGAATACGTGAAAAGTCGAAAGCATATTTGGAAGGTATGTTAAATGTTCTGTGAAGCAATAGCTTGCTTTTGCTCACTTTAGTAAGATTCTGGCTCCCGTCTTTGATATGCTTCTATGCAATGAGTAAATCATTGGAATTCACATCTGTGAATATTAAATGAGCACAAGAATGGCAGCAATCAGTCCTCTAGAAGTTCAAGTGAAAGAGATAAATCTAGACTTTGAAAACCTCATAGCCCATAATACCATCTAAGTGTCATTGCAGAAGGCCTGATATTTTTCCTGTACCATTTCATTTTTAAACTTAATCTTCTTGGGAGAAAGGCAGTAGGCAGGTATCACTCATTGTATAGGTGAACTGTCAGCAAGACATCAATAAAACTTTCCCAGGTGCTCTAGCTCGTGCGCAGTCGAGAACAGAACCGTGTCGCTCTCCACGTCCCATTAGCAGCTGTGTCTCACTAAATTAGTGCATATTATTTAAGACACAAGTTGTCTTAATTTGCTTATCTAGAAGCTGAAGGAGCATATTCAGATCACTGTCCCCATCATTCAAGAGGTGTCTGTTACCCCTCACTGTTTCAGCCCTTATCCAAGATGACATCAGTTCTCTAAATGACATTGTGGCGTTTAGACTCAGCGCACATGGATTATGTGTTTCTGTGGGTTAAATGGAAGAAACAGAGCAGTAATACAAAACCAGGCCAGGAAATACACAAGTTACCAGGCACTCACTTGCTATCGGTTCCTGCACAGTGAACGCATAGACTATAAAGGGGGACAGGATGCAAAGTCTGCCCTAGTTAGCTTGCCGATAGAAGTCTCTTAAGTGTGTTTTAGTCCATATGGTAGAGCTCATTTCCCTCAAGAGCACTTTCTAAACAGCAGGCTTCCTTGTAGGGACTGGAACAGATTTCACAGGTGATAACCTGTCTGTGCCCTGGAGCAGGTGCATTATTCTGCAACAAGAAGCTGATGCTTAACCTTTGCCTGGCCCCAGAAGCCCTCAGAGACAGAAGCCAAGCAATTTCAGATATTTCAAGTTAATGTACCTTCAAGTCTCCAGACTGCTCTGGTCTGTCTTGAATATTATCTATTTTGTGAAAATTCAAGGCCCGGAATAGGCAGGCAAATTCTTTAAGGAAGTGGACCAACAGAAGCGTGATGGTCCCTCTGTGACACCGGGGCAGCAGTTCTCAGGCTGCCAGGTGGAGGCTGGGAGGGTTTTCTGTCTTCAGCCCACGCCAGACTTAAGGAATTTTTATTGTTTCCCTGTGCTGTATCGCTTCTCCCTGCTCATCTGACAAAGCAAACCGATGTGTGTCAGACTTGTGGATATAGGGCTTGGATCCCAGGTCTGGAATTTTCCAAAGGAAAGATATTGCTTTGTTGATGGTGGTAGGGCCCTTTTTCCCCTTTTATATAATTTGGCTGCAAGCTTTTTAAAGAACAGACATTTACTCTCTGACATTTGCCTCACGTGTCCCTCAAATCATCTCAGACTAGATTTCTGAGAGTAGCCTCCCTTTTGTGTTGGTAGATATAGCATGCCATTCCTGATAATACAGCTATAGAAACTAAACACCATCAGCAGGCCGCATGGTTAGGCCATGATGCTCATTTTAAAAATATTCCTTGAGGCTGTGAAAGCTGAACCTTTCTCGTCATAGCGTGGGAGTTTTCTAGGAGTCATGCACGCTACTCTGATTGGAAATCAAAATTTCTGATTATCATTCCCATTAAATGATCCCTTTCATATCTCCATAGTATTTTGCTATTTAAAGCCATCTATATTTTCAACTAGTGTTGACGGAGGCTGCCAGTTTGAGTCTCGACTGCCCTGACTCTAAATCATCAGACAGAAACTGTATCATTTGCAATACTGTTTGGCCAATAGCTTAAGCATATTTTTACCTAGCTCTTATATTCTAAACTAACCCATCTTCATTAATCTGTGTATCGCCACATTACTCTGGCTTACCTGGTAAAGTTCCGTCCTGCTTCCAGCATCCAGAGGGGCTACATGGCTTCCCTCTGACTCTGCCTATTCTCTCTATATATCTCTTTCATCTTGGCTTTGCTCTGTTAAGTCATTGGCTGAAAGCAGTCGCTTTATTAAGAATAGCAATAAAACATATTCACATAATACATCACTCCCCACATCATACTGGCATTTCAGGATTTCACACAACTGTCATTAATTCCACATGTTTTAGACCTGCTTCTAAACTAGAAGATAAGATATTCGGTGGGAATGATCCTAGGTATCTGTCTACAAGCCGGGTATAGATCTACATAATGTTAAGGGATTCTTGTCAGGCCCCGGTCTCTTCCTCCATAACTGAGGAAAGTGAAGGCTGAGGGAAGGTTAGTATCTTGTTCAAGGTGTTTTAGTGAGCTGGGGACAAAATTGAAATGATCCAAACATTTTGTGAATCAGCCTATTGTCCTCTTACCAAATTTACACATCATGCAAGCACACTTGAAGTAGATGTGTTGATTTGTAATAATGCCTTTCCAGATAGCTTGAAGCTCTTTTTGTTTTCTTGCAGTGGTAAAGATCTAATCCAAAGACTTATTCAAACTAGGCAAGTAGTCGGTTACTAAGCTACATCTTCAACCTTCTGGAGCAGCTGTTCTTGATTGTCAGCCCTGGTGTTGGGTATTTGATACTTTACTAGCTATATTAATATGAATTCATCTGTATACTCATGCATGTCTGTATATGCCTTTCTAGATTATAAAATACAAGCTTAGACCTTAATGCATGTGAAATTGATACTCAGTTATTAGGAATGGCTGCATTTTAATAAAAAACAATAATTTTCTTATGTTAAGTAGTGAGGAATCATGGAAATAACAAGGTATACAAGAAAAATGTTCTGGAGGGTATCCACATTAAAAGGTAATAAAGGTAAATATTTAATAGGTTTAGGAGATGGCTGGATCTCCAGAACTCATGTAAAATCTGGACACAGTAAAGTGCCTCTGTTACCCAAGCACTAGATGGTAGGATGAGACATGTGGATTATTGTCCCTCTAGCTTTGCCAAATTGGTGAACTACCTGTTCTATAAGGTAAAAAGCAATTGACAAAAGTATCTTACATTACACGCACGCACACACACACACACACACACACACACACACACAAATCCATCAACATTCAGATTGAAGTTTTAATAATTTCATATTGTGAACTTCACTTAAAACAGATCAAGGGTAAGGATTATTTTGGAGCTGTGGGTTTGAGTCATTGAGTAAACACACGGGAATTCAGGGGGAGCCCTCATTCCATTCATTGTGATGACAACGTGAGTAGATGTTCTCTCATAAAAGTCATTTTCATTATCTTTATTTAGAATGGACCAGCAGTTTACAACTAGTGAGACCCTTTGTTTTGACTTTTGTTGACTCTACAAGTATTAATTGCATCCACACTCTAATGTAGTTTGGCATTGATTGTGGCTGAAGTTGACAATCTTATTTATGAAAGAGTTTACTTCTAAATCATTTTCCTGACCTCTGTTGTCCAGTTTTGCAGATAATCTTGAAATAAGTAAGAGAAGATTTGTATTTTAGAAGCTGTAATGTTTTAAAAAATATCATTTACTTTATGAGGTCATGTTATAAATATGTCATTTCCCTCTTCTTTTTCCTCCTCAAGCCCTCCCATAACATTTCTTGCTTTCTTTTAAAGTCTTTTCTCAATAATTTCGTTAAATGTATGTATCTTTGCATAAATATCTATATTCCTAAATACATAAATGCATCCTGCTCAGTCTGTATAAAGTTACTTGTAAGGGCTGACCACTTGGTATTAGCTAACAAATTGGAGTTCTCATCTCTATATCCCTAGTGTATAATATGAGTAACTTTCTCAATCCTATTCTTTTCTTATGGCATTATTTATGAATGTGTACACATGCAATGTCTACTCACAATATAAATATGTGCTTACTTCATGCCTGATGCTCAATGTCCTGGTTAATCAAAGAATATTAAAAAGTTTTCAGTAAAGAATCTATTACAGCAATGTGTGGGTCACAACCCTTTTGGGAAACACAGATGTTTACATTATGATTCACAACAGTAACAAAATTATAGGTAGGAAGTAGCAATGAATTTTATGGTTGGGGGTCACCACAACATTAGGAACTATATTGAAGGGTTATGGCATTAAGAAGGTTGAGAGCCATTGATTTATTAGCGTCCCTTGGTGCTTCAAAAGAAAATATGATTCTTTCACTTCATTAAAATATTTACATCACTATTTATTTTGAGAACAGAGGACCAGATCTGGGACACAGGCACCTTTAGGCAGCATCTAATAAGTTGCTATGCTTGGAGTTTTCCTAAAGGCCTAGAACCATCTTGTAACTTATCCATAGGAGATTTTCATAACCTACAATGAACTAGCAAGCGAAGAAACTGACTAGAGTGGTCAATGTTAAATATGCGGTAAACACAGAAGGAAATTACACCTAATCCTAGATTATTACCCAAACTGTATCATCCACAATATATCTGCAGTGCAGATATTACAGATTATTTTACAACTACACCTAAAATAATTTGAAGGGTTTTTTTTTGCATTTTGATAATGACTGAGTGGGAATCTTTCTACAGTGAAGTGATTCTCTTGGGCTTGGAGCAGAGAGGTGTTTATTTCAGTTTGGGGAGGTAAAGACATTTAGAACAGTTACAGGGCTCTACATGCTTGAGTCAGTGAAGGTGTTTCCAGTCTGAGGAATGACCTCTTAAGTAAGAAGCTGTTTCGATAATTAACACTGCACTGTACAAAAGGATGCCATCAACAAAAGGAAATTACAGATGATATTAAGTTAACATAGCCAAAGAACATATATCACTCCTTAAAAAGCACAGCCCCTTGAGGCAAGCAAAAAAAATTAGCAGTGGGGTCCCTCTTGGGTTAATAGTGTATTTGGACTATAAGGCTGGGCGGGGTGGGAAGTTAGAGAAAATGATTCATTGCTTCAGACTAAATTAACAAGAAAGCAACAGAACTTCTGGTAACTAAACAGGACTTTTCAGCTTCAAATAATGACCTTTCTCTACATTAAAGGAGTTCTGAGGAAAATCTTGCTCTGAAACCTTCTTGACAGTCCAAAAGCTCCCACTTATTTGCAAAGAGATCTCCTCTTTTGATATAATGACTTTCTTTCTTATCGGAGGTCTCCTAAAAGTTCAACATTGCATTTTACAAGCTGGTTGCAAAAAGAAATCAGCTCACTGTTCAAATCAGGGCAGTTGGAATCCAAAAAGGTTTGTATTCCCAGGGATTCAGGGGGTAGGGTCTAAGTTTCTCTCTGAACTCAGAGCTCAGAAGGATTGAAAGAGGTTCACTAATATGAGCTGTTGATCATATGCAGTGTACTAGAATATACTTTAACCTACTGGATTTTGGCAGGGGAGTGGCAATTGGGGAAAATGCAAGTTTGGTTTCCTTCATTTCTCTTCCTTTATTATATGCTATCAATTAAAGTTGTCATAGCCTGTAATATTTAATTTGATCTAGCTTTGTAAATTAGTATGCCTTTGGACCACCCCTTTACAAATTAATGTTTCATGTGTTACAAAAATAACTCTTCCTTTGGTAGTAAATCACTGCATTATTAGTTTTTTTTGTCCCAATAAATTCTAGACACTTCACAGTTCTTCTGATGGCTTTTTTTTTGCTATCATTCTGTAGTTTTTCAACAAAAATATTCAGCAGTCCTTTTGCGATGTTTGTCTCTTCCACAAAGTTTCCTGGGAGTTTCTTATTGCTAAAGGCTTCCTTCACTTTGTGGAATCTGCTTCTACCTGACATGTTTCCCATCATACCCTTGGCTATTCATTCCTCCATTGTACTCCTTCATCGTTACCATAAAAACTGAAGGAATGAATGAAAGTGTAAATATTTGATTAATTATAGTTGGATCTTGGAGAAAATTTCAAATCTTTGCTTTATATTACTTGAAGTCAAATCCAGGTCCATCTCTGGGAATACTTGTGATACATGCTTTCCCCTTGACTTGACACTACTTGGGGGTGCCAGCTGATTCTTGCTCTAATGGCAGTTTCCTTTACCATGACTATACTTCTACCTAAACATGGAGCTATAGGATAGAAATGATTCAATTCATAACTTTTAAGATTAAATTATTTTCTATGTTCTGTTTTATCCATGAATTGACATCGTCAAATGAATGGTCATAATGATACTTGCATTAATTTGAAGTGGATACTTTCAATGCAATGTATCCTCTCCATTAATAAGTGCTTCAGATCAACACCAGTTAATTGGTTACAGATAACACAGACGGGATAGCAACTATTCAGTTCATATTCCACTGTCAAACTCAGCTCAATTACACTTTGCCATGGTTGTCCATATATCTGCAATGTTTCCCATATTAGCATGAGTCTTATGAATCACCTGATAGAGAAATATACACATATATCTTAAATTTATGCATTTTATATTGTGTTATTTTGTTTGTATTCTGACAAATAAAGCTTGTCTGGAGGTCAGAGGGTATTGTTAGCCACTAGTTAACCATAGAGGTTTGGAGGTCTGAACAGGTCGACAGGAAGTAATAAGGCAGGGCAGAGAGAGGAAGTGATAAGGTGGGGAAGTGACAGGAAGAAGATTCGCTCTTTTTGGTCTGAGGAGTCAGAATGCTAAGAGGTGACTGTGGCTGGTCTTTTACTTCTCTGATCTTTCAGCTTACCCCAATATCTGACTCTGGGTCTTTATTATTAAGACTAACTAGAATCACAGTTCATTTTTATGAGTACATACATGAATATTTGTCAACATTATTCCTGACAAAGCATTATTTATTGTTCCAATTAAGCAACACAGCCCTCATAGTCAATTCATGTATAAAAATTTCAAATGGGATACTGTAGACCTTCATATGGTGTACCTGCCTGCATTGTGTAAACACATACTACTTTGCAGCTCTCAAATAATAGCAGAGGGAGATCACTAGTCAAAGATTGATAAAAACATGTTTCTAGAGTATACTCAGTTTTCTGTCAACCACATTATTATTGTTTTATGATAAAAAAACAATGTTGTAAAAATGTTGGAAGGCTGTACAGTGACATTTTTCCTAATATCTTCAATTTTAAAAAGGGCATTCTTCTTTATTATATTTATAGTACCTTTTGAACTGAAAATAATTTTCTCATAAATATATTCTGATCACCGTTTCCCCTACTCCAACTCCCTTCAGATTCTCTCCATCTGCCTAGTAAACTCTTTTATCTTCAGTCTTGCCAACAAGTTTAAGCCTTTATTATTTTATTTTCAGCTTGGAAACTCATAATTGGATGGAAAAAGTTACCATAAAAGGAATGGTCACCCACCATGTTGGCAAGAGCAGCTTGAGCGAATTCTAGTTCATGGTGATGATAGTAATTACTAAGTGTATAACCTCCTAATAAAATTATTTAACAGCTTAATGTATTTGTGAGGTTTTTTTTTCACATTGCAAATGTCAACACTTGTGATAGAAATTCCTTGAACACAAACTATTTCTTCTTCATTTATTTTCTATTCGGGCAAGGTTTTATTCCATTTATATTCCTTTCCCAAATTAGTGCCAAATTCTTAGAACTATCATGATTATATGTTTCTAGGGAGATTCAATCATCACACAGAAAAGAAAAATAATCCTCCTCCCCAAAGTGTTCTGCAGACATTCTGATAATTAAAGAAATTACAGCTGTCTTGTCCAAGACATTTTAGCAAAAAGAAACTTATCTCTAACAGTCTGACTTCATACTACTATTTAAATTTGTGCTACATTCTATTTAAATGAGTTATAGCATACAATATATTTTAAAATTTACTTTTATCATTTCATAGTTTTACAGATTTATACATTGAATTTTACTTACTTTTACCTCCTCTTTCATTACCTTCCTCTCCCACTGAACCCCTTCTTTTCAGGTAGTGCCCACCTTACATTCACCTCTTTATGTGTGGCCCATTGAGTTTAATAAGTTTCTTGTCTATTCATGTATTGGAGATTATTTACTAGAACAAAATTAATTCATCAGAAGGTACATATCTAAAGAAATTGAAGCCATCTCTCTAATTAACTATTAACTGCCAAGAGTCTGGGAAGGGTAAGCTCAATAAACTATATTTTAATATGTTTTTATTTCAATCTAGAAAAGATAGCACAAAATAAGGAAGATTTTATAGTAATTTTGCTAAACATATCCCTTATATTCATTTATTAAATAAATTGAAGATGAAAGTAAAATAAATGTTTAAGCATAAATATAAATGCATCATCATATGCTAGCTTGTGTAACACCAATTACTTGTCATCACTCACTCACCTATTTAATCTCATATATGTCGAACGGCACATTGAGCCTTTCCCCTTTTTGCTCTTGTAAACTGAGATGTATTATATTGGAGAAAGAAGTCTATTTACTGGGTGGGATACAGCAAGGAATCGTCATACTTAGTTCTGCTTTGTGTTTTTCAGGAAACAAATAAATTTACATGAATACAATAATTGCAACTTGGTCATGAAGGAGTATATAAAGCTAACTATTATTTTAGTCTTAACTGTTCATATATTTTTCATTTTTTGATGGAATATAAATATGTAAAACAAATATGACAGTGAAACTTATGTTGGAGAGGTTGTGGTGTAAAGGGATCACACCTCCATTGCTGGTGGGAGTGCAAACTGGTACAACTACTTAGAAAATTAGTATGGTCATTTCTCAGAAGATTAGGAAGAAACTTTTCTCAAGGCCCAGCAATACCACTTTTGGGTATATACTCAAAGCATACTCAATCTAACCACAAGGACATGTGCTCAACTATGTCAGCATTATTTACAATTATTATTCATTATTATTAATTGCAGCATTAGTTGTCATATCAAGAATCTGGAAACAACCTAAATCCCACTTGACTGAAGAATGGATAAAGAAAATGTGATACACTTACACAATGGATTATTACACAGTGGAAAAAATAATGACAACTTGAAATTAGCAGGCAATTGTATGGATCTAGAAAACATCATATTGAGTGAGGTATCCCAGAACCAGAGAGACAAATATAACATGTCCTTACTCATAAATGACTTTTAGATATAAAGGAAAGAAAAACCACCCTACAATTCACAATTCCAGAGAACCTAGACAAAAAAGAGTACCCTAAGAGAGAGACACATGGATCTAATCTACACGGGAAGATGAAAAAGACAAGATCTCCTGAGTAAATTTGGACCATGGGGATCATGGGCAAGGATGGGAAGGGACGGGGAGGAAGGGAGAAGAGCAGAGAGAAATATATAACTCAATAAAAACAATAAAACAATCCAATGTGAAGGTCCACAGTTTTAGAATTAATGTTCAAAAATGGCTAGAAGCTTTTGTCTGTGAGGTCCCTGGCAAGCAAGGGGCCCTGATCCTGTACCAGAAGATCCACTGGAGGGGTAAGTGGGTTCCTGACCTGCAGAAATGGAACATAGACATTCCTCAACCCCCTAAACTTCCTGCTCATTCTGCAGGGGCTCCTAATCCCAGCTATTGCCCCTCTCTTCCTACCCCATCCCAGCTGCATTCAGGCACCCCCTCCCTTCACTTCTTCAGGGCCATAGATCCCCCAGCTCAGCCTGTTTGGGCACTGGGACCTGGTGGTGAGTGCAACGGGGTTGGAGTTCTTTGTTTCAAGAGCCTGCTTGCAGCAAGGTAAGCCTTTTGTCTGCAAGGTACCTGGCCAGCAAGGGGACCTGATCCTGTACCAGAAGACCCATCAGAGAGCATTTGTAGAAAGAGATGGGCAGGTGCCAATGCACGAATTTCTCCAACAATCTGAAAAACAACATGATAACACCAGAACCCAGCGAACATACAACAGGAAGACTTGAACTCACTAATCCAGAAGAAGTAGAAAAAAATAAACATTATGAAAGTGATAGAGTCTCTTAAACAGGATGTGAAAAACTCCCTTAAAGAAATGGATGAGAA